>JAODAH020031642.1:0-149969 GCA_027574865.2 Coproporus ventriculus | reverse complement strand
GAATGGCGAAACTGGAATCGCATCGGTCATGTAAACCGAAGGTTGCAGGTTCAAATCCTGCTTCCGGTCGAATATTTTTCAGAAATTTTTTCAAACATATATATATATATATATATATATATATAACTGCGCACACACATATAAAAATTAAATTAATTAAAAGACCAAAAGGCGATTTCGATAAAAATATTTTATATTTTTAGTATAATGAGAAAGATTTACAATTACATATTCTAAATATTTGATTATAATATATTTTATATTTGAACATGTTGTAAATTAACTTATGTGGATTATAAAATAAAAAATGGTACATAAAATAAATACAAATCAATAACAAAATTAACTCCACCTTCCTTCCACCTGCATATGTCTCCATAAATTATGTGATCTTAAAGAGGTAATTTACAACATGATAAATTTTCTCAAAGTACAGAAACTGTCGCACGTACAGTTTTGAATAATCTATGCAAGCATTTATGTGCTCAAAATTATAATTTATTTTTCTTACCGTGTACCAGGCTATTTTACATAAAAGTATAAAATTAATTCAAATTACTTATAAAATAATTAAAAAGAAATAGAAAGTGCAATTTTGCAATAATTATCAAATTTCTATTTTACATTTCATAATTTCAAATGTAGTTTGCATTTAGATCAAGAGCAACTGCTATCCAGAAACTTTTCCTAATTAATTTGTATGAATGTATTCACCCACCAACACATTACTAAATTCGGTCGAATTATGCCGGCTTGTGATGTGAACTATAATAAATTAGTGCTGCGTAAAGGAGTCAAATAATTTATTTTTGTTCATTTGCATAAAATTTGTAAGAAAAAATTGCAAAACTTTCCAAATCGTTTTAATTGAGTTTATTTTTTTTTTAAACAAATATTATAATTATTTATAATTTGACACTTAGGAAATGTTTTATCAAAATTAAATAAAATATCAATTTAAATTGAAAGTTAAAATTTAATTTTCTATGTGAGAATTGGATTTAGAAGAGGATTGAATTTTTATATGAAAAACCTTAAATATTTCCGTCGGTCAATAAATATTACTTAGTTATAGTTCACAGTCCAAAGCACACGAGAATGCTTTTATCTAAAAATCTAAAATTATTACTTTGTTCGATTTTGTTTAACAACAACATTTTTGACTACATAGTCACATTAGCCTTTAAAAATCCATGCAAGGGCAATTACTTTAGATTATTTTCTAAAATTTCTTGAACATTTTTTGATTGAATATTTATGTATCATTTCATTGCTTACTTTACCAACCTTAAAAACTTAAAGCAATATTAAATGCAAATGTAGGTTAAATTGGTAGAATTCTAAGAAAATGTCTTATTATAAACATCACTTGTAAAATTCACACTTTTTTTATAAAATTCGTAAAATTTATAGGTCAAAACGATACTATTATTGTAACTTTAATGATTTGAAGTTGGTAGTAGCTTTGTGTGTTTCTGAAAGAAATTAATTGCGAAAATTATTTAACCACTGTTATTCTATTGGAAAACAATTTTTGTTAACGGAAAATTTCTTTAGCATGCAACATGCTCAGCAGTAGAAATTAATGGGAGACTAAAGTAATTAGGAAAACCAACTACCACCGAATAAGTGTAATGTTTATTAGGTAATAAAAGAGAATGTTAATTTGAGTGTATATGTTTTTAACATAGTGGGGTTAATTTTTGTGTAATATTATATTTCAAATATTTCTTTATTATATTGAGGCCCAATTTTTTCACTCTCATGCTGACTATTTTATATAGTGAAATCTCGTAATTTTTTGTGGTACTCATATTGTTGTCAATGTATGATGTAAATCAAAATTCTTATATTTGAATTAAATTTTGCATTTTTTAATTTAAAACTACGAGTATCAACACCACAAAAAATAACATCTGTTAAAGTTGTTTTCTTTATGATTTCCGACATTTTGCCTTTCAACGAGGCGCTCTCTAGCGAGGTGAAATAGGCCATTACAAAAAATAATAATTGTGATAAAATTTCTGCATTGTTTCCCGCTGTTTTTGTTTTTATTTACCATTGTACCGATATAAACAACTCGCCCGAAATTTAAACTCGGAACCCAATACGTGGTAATCAAAAATTCTACGCATTAATCTAATTAAAGTTGATTATAATAAATATTTCAACTTTGAAATGTAATATACACATCTCAATTAGTTTACATTAATACAAAAAGGCTCTCGTCTTGCTTAGGTTTATCCGTAAAGTAAATATTGATACTGAATTAATCCTTAATTAAAGCGCCTACTTCCTGAAGCTTACCGCGCTTCTGCTAATCTTGAAATAAGGAAATATGATATACCCTCACACCCTAAAATAGGAAACCAAATCGATTAATGAAATAAATGTATCAAAACTCCTTGTAATTTTCTAATAAATAAGTAGATGGATGCCATAAGCTTAAGTAAATTGAAAAGCTAGGATTAAGAAAAACGACGAGACGAAAATTAAGAGCATTTGGGAAGGTTTACGAGATTTAAAATATATTTGGGAGGAAATATTATATAAAACATAAGTTAACAGAAAATAAGAACAAATAGTCTGCCAAGCAGGATTAAAAGTGAAGAATTTTGAACATGTTGAGTGAATTTACCTTGACGTTATCATAAATTGCTTAATTACAATTGTATGTAATTTATATGCACTTTTTGCATCAGTTTAGTTATAATAGTGTTTAATTATATTTAATTATGTGTTTGTAGAAAAAATAACAAAAACAATGAAATTTTATTTCATTTGTTAATTACCTACCTTCCACGAACTATTGTGTTTTCATGTTCAATAATGATTATTTTATATGTATCGACTTAGTTGAAACAAAAAGATAAATAAATATATTTTATTTAATATAAAGGGAGGAAATAATCTATAAACTGGCATCCCAACTATTTAAACTTGTAAAAAAAGGATTTAAATTTAATTAATGTAATTGTATGTAATTGTCTCTCTCATTAACATGAGTACATAATTTAAAATCCAATTTACCAGCATCGACAAAGTGAATAATTATATCAATAAATAAATGTTTAGTCTATCATACCAACCAACGATCTTATCCTGTAAAAATAAGCTGATAAAGATTGTCTCTTTCTATTTTTAATTGTTTTTTGGACTTGCAGCATAGGAAATGAATAAAATATCTAAAACCCCCTCGTGATACTTTGTCGAACAAGTGCTGTCTGCAGAGTATCTTTTTCTTTGAATATTTTAAGAAATAACTTTCCTATTTTATTTATTAAAAAGTTTTCAATCATTACTAAACTAGCAAGGTAAAGTTTACAATCATTAAAAAATATGTTGACACTGTAAAATTCTCCTTAATATTTTTAAATACAAATTTTTAAATGTTTCATCGAATTTTAGCGCTACGAACCCTTGTACAAATTCACAGCGACATCGAAGAGATAGAACCGCGCTTTATTTTCTGATTACATATGGAATGTCTCAGTACTGAACAAGAATTCAAGAAAATAAAATTGTAAAATGTGTGATTTATTTTTAAAGCCTAGTATATTGTTCAGACACGGTCTTAACAAGAAATTCTTGAATATTGAAGAAACATTTAAAAAAATGTAATTGACTGTTAAATTTTTAATTATCCCTAAAGAATAATTTATTAAATTGCTCTCTTTAAAATTCGAATGCAAATTTTATTTAGTTTCGTTGCATAAAATTCCAAAACGATTAATATTCTTTTATCCAATTCATGCATAAAATCTTACACAAAGTAAAATGTAATAAATAATTCTTTCGCAAGAACATGCTTGATGTATCCAAGAGCTTAAAAGGATTCTCAGAATACAAAATGATAATCCTAATAAGATGTGTAAGGATCTAAAACCACAGCATACTGAAAGATGTGTTTTGTGAAACAAGAATGAGGAGAAATTCACATCTTTGTAAAAACTATTTCCTTTGTATATATAATATGAAAATATTGCAATTCCACTAGCAATATAGTCAGGTATGTCGTATTATTTTCGTATCACAAATAAGTTCCTTTGTGTAGCAAAGGGAAAATTGCTGTAGAAAACGATTTCAGATAATGCACACAGGAAACTTTATAATACAAATTCTATATTGTATAAATATCTTATTTATTGTAACCTTAAATTTACATTAATAATCTACAACATTGGATAGTAGCTTTTTATACTAAAGGTACGGGTGTATATATATGAATAAAGATAAATCACTCGAAGTTTTTAAAATATATTTTTTCTACTACATACCAACAAAAAAAAATTAGAAATAAAAATAATAAATTAACACAAAAAAATAAGAAGATGTCCACCGCTCGAAGGAAGATTCTTTTCTCTCTCTCTCTGCATATTTACTTTTACATTTAATAAAATAATTTTAAATATTTGTTACTATTCGTCACCAAGTTGCACTTTTTTCTTGAAAATTACAAATGTTCATACTCAAAAATCATCAAGTGGTTTCACTTGTAAAGAATGAATTGTAAAATGTTACATTAGAGAGTCGAGTAATGTTTTGATATGAAGTGGACTAACATGTGCTATGTAACTCGAATAGTTCAAACTAAACCATTAAATTGTTAAGAGGAGGTATTACAGAAAAATCAATACTTGAAACATGCATTATGTCAAAATGGTCACAGCTTAAATTTATACGACGGCAAAATGCTTATATCATACAAAATAGAATATGAATACTTTTAAAAGGATATATTGTACCTACATGTCTTCGTAAAAGTATTATATATTTACGAGCTATTTACAATGAAATAATGTAATTTTCTAAATTTTTGTTGGAAGGATATACATACATAATATATAGAAATTTCCTATAATTTATTTTTATTTAAAATAAAATGAATGTATTTTTAACTTTGATAATATTATTTTTCGGAGTTTGCTTTAGGTTATATTCATGTAATAATATTATATACATTTTATTTATACCCTTGTATACGATGAATAATGTACAAAGCAGTACAAAGTAATTAAAAATTAAATAAGCGGTTTCCATGGAAATTATATTTTATTTGGTATCATTGTTTCCCCTGTTACAATAAATAAATGTTCAATTCAAAATGGAACCTTCTGTATTTTCATGAAAGCTTAATAAGGGTTAACGTGAAATTAAAGTTACTCTCCAAAGTATATTTTATTAAATAAATGTCCTAAGAAAAAGCATTAAATTTAATGTGACACAAATGTTATTACTATACAAATTAGTCATACAGTAATTTATAAAAACATAATGTCATAAATTAGTAAAGTAATAAATTTTTAAATTGAAAAGTTAAAAAAATATTTTTTTTTTTGTTAGACAATATACAGGACATATCAAACAATATTAATTACACGTCATATATGTCGTCATCAAACAAAATCAGGTGAACAAACACAACTGCACTTCCGGTGCGAAATTATAACATTAAAATTTAAATCTCGCGCTTATTTAAATATTGGCAGCAATGACGAAAAATACGCGGTGTTGTATTAAATTTGACACTTCCAATTATTTGATATAAAAACTCTGAAAATACCTGTCAATTGGTAATTATTTAATTACTTCTCGTTTCATAAATAGGGAAGCTGGCGACATGGCACGTATGTGACGTCACATGGTAGTGATGACGTGCAATTAAAATTGTTTGATTTGGGCTGTAGATATTAGGTAACTGTAGACCAACACGAAGACAACTAAATATATCAATTCAAAAACGAAAATAAGTTATAACTTCAGAAAGCTGTTTAAAGCATGAAAGTACTTAATTAAAAAATTTTATCAACTGATTTATTCTAGTCTAATGTCAAATATTTTATTTCACCCGGTTGTGTCAATTCGGGTAACGGAATGTTTAAAAAAATAATAATAAATGTAACAACGGACAAAAGGAAAGTGATCACAATTAATGATATTTATAAAACAGTGACAATTACTTTTATAAGTGACAGGTGCCTCTTGATAATTTAATTTACTCAAATAAAGCTATCGATTTCTCAATTACAGCTTTATACCTTTACATTATAATTTACAACCTTCTTGAACCGCCCTGGTTATTTATTGTATTCAACCCTCTTGAATTGTACACCCACAAAAAAAAATAACATGTCACATTGACCTCCTTTTATTGGTCCATTTTACACCTCTTTCACGTTAAGGAAGTCTGTTTGATCCCTTTACTGTAGAATGTTGATTTATACTGAATTATGTAGGAAGGTATGATCCTGAAAATTTCAAAGTAAACTTATAAAAAGATTTATTAAAACCACATGTTACACGTTGTACTTGTGAACTGTTTTTGACACATCAATGTTATTATTTTAATGTGAAACGCTTATTTACATTTATTGGTTGTAAAGTGGTTATAAATGGATAACCATATGGTATTAATTTTAATTGTTTGTAGGAAAAATTTATGGTTTAGCCAGTAAAGAGCATTTTTCATTTGCATTATTTTTGCTAACGATTATTTATAGCCAAAAACAATAGATACGTATTCGTCTATGGATGGCGACGATTGTAAATTGAAACATAGATAAAACCTCTCATAATCTCTCAGAAGACATTATGCAGAAAGCGGAAAGTGAAAGGGCTGGACCCACTCACCACGTTCTTTTTCTTTAAGTTTAAAGTAGTTAAGTAGTTTCCTCCATTTTAAGTCACCTATCTAATTATCTAATTATTTATCAGTAAGAAGGTGTAATAATACTGTTGGCCTTGAACAAATATAAATAAACTGAAGAAAATTATGAATCAATATGAAGCGATGGATTAAGCGATACAAACTAATGAAGAAAAGTTTGAGTAGCACAAAATATAAATAATACGAAAGAAAATGAAATTTTGAATATTATGAGAAGAGTGAGAAAGTAATCTATTACTTTTTAAAAATTATACTTTATTTTGTAATCAATTTGGTAGTTATAGCATTTGTGATGCATTAAATTTAATGTTACTTCTTAGAACATTTATTCGCTAAAATATATTTTAGAGAAAAACTTTTAAGCGTCGAGTAAAACTGTCACGTGGACAACCAATTCCGAATATGCCCACACACTTCCATTTAATTCCACGTGAGTTCAGTTCGATTTCGCACGATGAAAGAGATTTGTTTGTTAGCAATGGCAGCGGTTTTAGCTTTTAAACAAAAAGCTAATAGAAATAGATAGAATATCATTCGAGGATATTGAAACGTGAAATCCCAATTTACTTAACGAATTAAGATTGGAACTAGGAAATGTATTTGATATTCTGCTAATGTTAAGCTCCAACACCTCATGATTGATCAAATAAAATTCTACAAAAATCAAACCACAGTAGAAAATTTAAAGGACGATAAATTCTAACATGATACACATTTACAATTTTACTCGAATAGTTTAGCACAACGGTTAAAACGATCATGGAAAAACGAAGTGAGTGGACAACTTTAGTCAAAAATGTAAATTGCAGCGAAGGGGCAGATAATTAAAAATTACTTCATCTTGTATATATCAATCAGTCTCAAAGAATAATTCGAGAAGTTGTGAGTTCGACTCTAGTCATACTAAAAATTTTTCAGTGGATTTGTGGTCGGTATCCACTCCTGTTACTATTCAATGTTGGAATACAATTAACACGCCTCTGGTTTCGACTGACTGAAGCAATAAGAACCTGCTTTACACACAGGCTTATTGGTTGTCTATCCCAAGGTGCCGCTTACACCTTACTTGATAATTTTTTTAAGGATTTTGTTTTTTTTTCTGCATAATTACTCTTATTACATGAAGAATTATTAAAAAGATGTATTATAATCAACATATTGCAGATTATACATAGTAGAATTAAATTTGTTAATTACGAAAAAATATTCATCTGATTGAAAAGAAAATTTCAAATAGTAGTAAAATTAGCTATTTAATAGTACTAAATGCACTGAACAGATAAAATTGGAAAATGTCATCTATTTCTGTTAACTTTTACTTATTTTCATTGGATAAATTTAGTGCGTTGTATATTATCCTGCCAAGAATTACAATTTCATTAAAAAAAGGTTGAATTACTACATTGATATCTACTCGTACACATTTATTTCATATCTTTCTGATTTGCTTGAAACATTAAATAGACAAATAGGACAGAAAATAATCATGAATACGGAAAATGTCATTTTGATCTCATAATTCATAAAATTTTTGCTTAATTAAGAGTTCAAACTTATAAAATTAATATTTTTACTTACATTAACGAATTAAAAATCATATAAAAATTAACGATCCATTTTCTATAAATGCGTGATTTTTATAACCAATCAAAGCTTATGGAATGTTAATAAGTTACAAAGGTTCTCTCATCAGAGAAATTATATATTTGACAGATATGGCATTAGTTGTTCGCAAAAATGCATCAAACTTAGTTTATAAGTTTTTTAACATTTAACGCACTCTATTCGCTCACACGTTAATTCGTCTAGATTGTTAATTGTTTCCCGAAATCTATTTGTTCATTAAAAAACTCTAGTATTTCTTGAAGGTACCATTAAACTATTTTGATATTTATAATGGTCGTAACAAATATAGTTTTATATAATTTAATAGGAATATGTAATATGATATAAAATCTGTCTTAGATTTAGTAAACCGCATAGAAATATTTCAATGAATTGAATTTCAATCAATTCATTCATTCATTCCGTATTCCCAAGTTAATGTATTTTATCTGATTTCCCATAAGAGTACAAGCAGTATCTTAGATTTAAGTGCATTCAGTTGTCTAGTTAAGTCAAAAAACAATATATATATAGAAAACAGTTTTAACTTCATTTACATTGTAACTTTAGGATATACTTTGCAATACCTAACACTACTTCAGAGATTCCAATTTACAATTATAATATTTAGTGAACTCCATTTAGAAAAGAGGGTGAGGGTGCGAAATCTGAATTTAGTCGGATGAATCTGCTACTTCTTTTATTATGTTTTCGTTTTGAAAAAATAAACTAATTTAAAAATGTGGTAAAACTCACAGAAATAATTAAATTTACATGAAATGTAAATCAGAGAATTGTAAATAATGTCACTTATGAAGCAAAATGCGATAGCTGAATGCTCTGACATATAAAATATTCCTGTGTCAATTGATCTGTCTAAATCACACTTATTGGTAATGATCTATTAATTTAGAGATGTTTTAAAATAGCTATTTACATGATAAAATAATATAAGTGTAAATAATCTAATCATTTATAATGATTTCCAGTTTAAGTTTATTTTTTAATGAAATTTATTGATTTGAAATCGATATTCTAGTTATATTTCTAGAACGATTTTGTGATTTTATAAGTTTAAGTTTGTTTAGAAGTAAATATAAAAATAATTTTCATTGTTTTTATGTCTGCTACATCCTTTTTTTATTGTTTTAAAATTTTCTAAGATTTTTTTAAAAATATTTTTAATTGCTAACTATAAAATATCTATTATTTAACTACCTATTGTAATTTTCTTTATTCAAAGTCACTGCAGTAATATATCAATCCTTATGAGAAATACACCAAAATTTTTTAATTCAGGAAAAACAAATACTAAATCGTAATTAGGGACCTCTAAAACACATTTTTATGTAAGCAGCTTTGTTCTAATTGTTTTTTTTTTATAATAAAAATTTACCTTTTCCAGAGGTGTCTCGTATTCAAGAACTTTTTGGTATTTTTGAATAACCCTAATACGCATAATATTTCTTGCACAAATCAACCCTTACTTACAATTCGTTTAAAAATTGCGACTAAATTGTACTTTATAAATAGGTTAATATGTTCCTTTTTGAGATAAACATCTGCACCAAGCTCACCTTCAGTATTGTACATAGATCTTTACACATAATAGCCAACAGTATCTGCTTATATTATTATGAACATGCGATAATATGAACGTTGTAGTTCTTAAATGTATTATACATTTTATACTAGATGCTATGAAGCATTTTCATGCTATCTGATTATTATTGAAATTAAATAGCATGTTATATTTACTATCAATACTTCAAATAAATGAAACAGTGTTTTTGGAAGTGGTTGTCATGCATTGTAGACTTGTTGGCATTAGCTTTTCAATGTCTGGAAATGTTCCATTTAGATTAGGAACACAAGATTGTGCACACACCTGTTATATGTACATTAAATTATATTTAATTCCTTCAGCTATTGTGTTGAGAAGATAGCATGCAATGCAACCAAAGTTTCAATGCTTTTGTTAATATTACAAAAATTAGTTGAAACTTGCACAATAATTAAAATAGAAATTATGTAACTACATTAAATCTAAATTTCTTTGAAAATGAAGCTATTACTTCGTCGCTATATTTACGAGAACTAGCAATTCATACTAAATAAGCATGAAAGTTTTTATTTAACATTTCTAGTAAAATCTATTATTTATCACATTTTACTTATCTGAATTTTATTTTAAAAAGGACAGTTACTTTAAAAAAGTAAATGAGAAAAACGAAAGACCAGAAATGAAATTTCAAAAGACAACATAAATTCTTCAATGTTTCCAACTAATCGTACTGCAGAATGTAAAAGAACATGCACAGGTTATTCGAATTATTGAATTGAATTGACCGAATCGGTCTATTTCAAAAATAGAAATTGCATTATTTGTGCAAACTCTTTGTAAAGTCAAATAAAGTGATTAAAAACGTCATATTAAATTTGTTTGCAAGTAAAAGAATTTTAAGTAGCAAAATTTGTTAAATGTATGGCATGCAGCACGCCACGTAGTGTTATTAATGTGATATTCATACATACACCGGTCTACATTTTCCTATTAATTTTATCAAGAGTGGTGCACCATTTTTAATTAAAAATAACCATACTAATTTGCTGCTTAAATTTCAGTTAGATATATCTTACAGAATTTATTCAAATTCAAAACTTTTAACACATAAAATAACCAACAAACCCAAAACGGTAAAAACTTTATTTATTCTCTGATAAAAGGCATTTTCATTGAAAATAAAAGAAATAAATTGTAAGAGTTTTAAATGGAAATATAATATATGCACTTTGCTTGATTTATAAAGAGATATGTTTGTAGGTCAGTGAATTATATTTTAATGATAATTGTAATATTTTTCCCACCCTATAATTGAAAATGATACAATACAAAGTCATTACAATTACCCCTTATAAATTTCTTAGCAAAATAATTAAGACATTGTTTAAACATAGAAGCTTCCAAACAATAATTAAAAGTTCATTAAAAAGTTTGTATTAACAAAATTCATATTTAATCCTTTATAATGAATGAACTTCCTCGAATACAAGGCAAATTAACCTATTGGTGCTTTTAGAAAAAGTTTAATCAATTTAATTAGGTGTAGAAAATTTATGTGAAAAGGAGGCAACTAAACTTAAGGAGTGTGATTACAAAAATGCCTTTAGTGTAAACGAAATATAAACTCCAAGAAAAACTGAATGTTTTTGGAAAAACAACAGCACCTCGGTAAAAATTGCACCATAAAAAAAGACAATTAAATTATGGAGCGTTCCACGCCAAAACCAAAAAATTCGCGGTTGTGGATCTTCGATTTGCCTCAAATTTGGTGTAGACATTACATGTTACAAAATATTTACTTCCTGAAAATTTGAAGTCTGTGATTTTTTGAATTGAAAATAAAAAAGCATAATATAAAGGATGAATTAGTGGGTATAAGGCCAAGAAGAATGACTAAATTGTATAAATGTAGATGTAGTGAAGCTACATTTATTTAAAGTATAAACAACTTAAAAATATAGTATTACAGTAGACGCACGTTTCGGGAAAAAACAATGTTCCCATCATCAGTACATAAGTGGTATAGATCATTGGTATAGCGAGAACCACTATTGTACTGATGATGGAAACATGGTTTTTTTCCGAAACGTGCACCTACTGTATTTCATTTTTGTATGCTATGTTTTTAAATTGTTTATAATTTTAATAAATGTAGTAGATATGTGTATAGATAAAAGAATCTTACAATGATTTATTAACTAAAAAATTCTATCTAGAAATTTTCAATTTTAAACATAAAGTATAAGAATCTTGTTGGTAATATTTTTGCATCAATATTTTCCTTGTAATGCAAAATAGATACTAAACTTCTTGCCATAAAATTATTTGTTTGCACTTTATATTCATCTAGAAGCATTACTAAATATGTAAGCTATAAAATCGTTTGATATGAAAACACCACCTACAACTATTTCTTTAATAACATTTTCTAATTCCAAAAAACAATTAAATGATTTAATAACCACCCCTTAAAACATTATTCATTGCGCCTCGTGACTTTTCCAATAAATCATTTTCAGATATTTTCTTGGCACTAACCAATTTCAATCTATTTAAACTAATGGTTTATTTATCCAATTAAACCTTTCAATTTCTATAGAAAAATAAACACTTCATTTGCGGAATAAAAGAAACATTTAAAAGAATAAAAAATATATTGAAGTAAATAGGATTTAAATGTACATCTGTTCTGGATAAAGTAAGTTCCTAAAATAGAATATAGGACAACATAAAAGTGGATATTGGTAGAAAGAATATATAAAATGGGAGAAATGATAAGAAAAATTCTACGACCTTTATAAATATTTCAGAAATATCGAACACGAAGGTTTAGTATAAAATATCCTCATACAAGACAAAACAATTTCAATCTCTTGAAAAATACGATCTGCACTGATTTTCAAAGAAAACTGCAAATTGAATAAAACATTGAGTGAGCACTTTCCTATAATTTAAAGAGAATTAATGAAGTTGCGGAGAACAAATTGTATGAATATGATTGGAAGGAAATGTTATAAATGGAATTTTCTATTCAGAAATTCCCACAGGTAAAAAGATTTCCCGTTTTAAATCGCACTTTTAGCAAAAATCAGAATTTGAAATTTTACTTTGATATATAGTCGACCAATGCGAATCGAAATAAATTAATTCCAAGGTTGCACCACATTTGTTTTAAAACAAAGTTGGATATAATAATTTATTTATAATAATTTTGAAGTTATATTTATATTGTAGAACAATTCCCAAGTAAGAAGCGAAAAAAAGTGGTTTAAAAACAAAATATCTATTGTACGTTTCTGTTCAACTTCTTTCTTTAAATATTAATGTTTGCTTGATTTAGTAGTAGTAGTTTCCTTTTTTTACCATTTCAGTCTTAAAATCTTACATACCTTTTTTAGAAATACCACGTCAGTATTAAGAATAATTTCCGAAGAAATGTGTATACACTTTAATCTTATTAACTTTTATAAAATTGTTCTTGTAGTTATTACTTATTAAAAAGTGCTACTTTATCAATTCTGTTGCTTTTTGTAAGGTTCTATCTCTGAGATAGATCCACTTATTTTCTACTCTGTCTGCTACAAAATCCACTTAATTGAAATTATGATCTTAATAACAATATAATTTCAAAGAATATCAAATTTCCGACTTAATGGATTCATTAGGTTTAATTACTTCAAAATTAAATACGTTTGAGAAGAATCTATCTCAATTTTGTCGTATAATTCGAAACAATTTAATTAATTATTTAGCAGATTCTAAGATTTACAATAAATGATTTATTCTAAAATTAGCAATTACTTATGGGTAATCTCACGCTATAATTATTAACCATAGTAACATTGATGTTATTAAATTTAGCCACGCGTTTGTGCTTTTTACTTAATCAATACTGAATAACTTTGTAACTCAAAAGAGCAGGGATTATTTAATGCAACAACTCAAGCTTGCAAAAAATGTAATATCTATGTAAATCTTCTAATTTAATAAAAAAAAGGTAAAATTGAAATTTTAAAATTCGTTTAATATTATTCTTTTTTAATTTTCTAACATTTACATATTTAGTTTAAGGTTAAGCTATTTAATATATAAAACTCTAGTTAAATTAATCAGAATAATCTTTTGACTCATATTTAATCTAAATTATGACTACTCTGCATATCTATTATCATTTCCAAATAATAATAATATTATATCTTAACGATTAAAACTTTCAGAATTCATGCTTTAAAATGCAAATGATAGAAAAAAAGCGAGACATCTGTTCAAATAAATAATATTATTTTTCACAAATAAAGGATGATTAAAAAAAGTTCTAATCATGTTAATTCACGAAATTATTCTATGTATATAAAAATAATGTATATAAGCGATAAGAAAATAATGTAAAAACCATTACCTTTCTTTGACCATCGGAATTCTAAAACAAAAGTTGAAATTTTAAAATTCATATATTTAATTATCACAATTTCGACTGTATTTTAATTTAATATGAATTGATTATGATTAAAAGAAAATGATTATAGAATAATAAAATGGATGTATACGCAGAAAAGATAAATACGTAATTAGAATTCATGTTTGCCTTAATTGAAATTCTATTTATTCCATTAGTTTGTACATGATTGCAGGATCTTGGCATTAATATTCTAATTTATCCATATTTTGGAATCTTGTTATTGCAATCAAAGCTACAATATTCAACTGATTATAATTTAGTTCTCTTTCAAATAATTAAAGTTATTCATAGGAATAAAAAGTATATGTCTCAAATCCACATTTTAAGGGCCACATACACTTTGTACTTTTTCACCGTTTTCATGTCGAGCAAGACGTTTAGCATGATGAATGAAGTCAGACGAGTTCAGACATGCAATATAGTGAAAAAAGTACGATGTGTATGTAGCCTATTCGCCATAGTGCAATAGTTATTTAATCAACATTTCTATTAAAGAAAACGATTAATATATCTTAAGATTATTAGTCCTTTAACATCTTATCAAATGTTACAAAATATATGAAAAATAGTTTGATGCAATTTTTATGAATAACGAATTTCACATTAATAACAAAGTGAATAAAACTTCTTTCATATTAATTGAGGGTACTCCACTAAATCTTTTTATTTCAAATAGTGTTCGGCAGTTTAGAAAAGGTTGGGAACCACTGGATTTATGCATATTCATTCATTATAATTTTAATCTTTAATTTATGTGATTAAAATATTAAAGCATTAAGCTGACAACTGTACTAGCATAAGCAGAGAGCATGCAAACTCGGTGCGATAAAGAGCTGTGGGTCTCAGTTGTTCAATTCAATTAAAATAACAGAAACGGGATCATACATTGCATTTTTTACTTCTGTTTCTCTGTTTGACAATTGAAACCTTCATAAACGAACCCCGCACATGCACCGTTCTAGATCCAGGCGCAGATAAAAATAATCACTTTCCGATTCTTTCTCAGTCGCTTTCAATGCGTAACGTGTATGGCCGGATTAATTCTTTCAGGTCTTCACTTCCAAAATTGGAAATTAATTTTAAACAATTCAAACATAATTAACTAATGCGAGATTATCTTTAGACAATTTCATTAAAATATCTAAAACTTTTGACAATAAATTGAATGAGTTATAATATTAATTAAATTAAATGGTACAGAACGAATCAATATTTCATCAAATGAACATAAAATTAACAAAAATTATAATTCAGTGTTTGCAGTGCAAAGGGTGTCAAGTCCGTAAATACTAATGTTAGGAAATCGAAATAATTAAAATAATATATGTTAAAAATACAAGCAAACTTTTTGAAATCAAGTAAAGGATAAAAAAATCCAAAAATTTGTTAATTTGATTTAAAATATATAATAACTATAAAATATCTGAACTTTTTAATATTCTTAAAATTACAAAAATTTTTTAAGCACTTATATTTTACTCATGTTAAACTCGGTCCATATTCTTCATCCTTGTTTAACAATGAAAGTCCTCATGTTAAATGTGTTTATTATTTTATTCGTTAATTTTACATTTTTTATTTTAATCTACTAACTGTTGTCATTGTAAACCATTTTTTAGAATTGTTTTAAATAAATAAATATTTTAATAATCCTAAAATTTTTGATTCTCAAGTTAATATAAATATATTAAAAAATATTAATTTTGTAAAAATCCTTTAAGAAAGTTAGAAAAAACATGCACGGGCTCAAAGGTTTTATTAGCTTCATTTAATCTGATAACGAGAGCGTGGATGAGCTGCTAATTTTAGATAATTAAATTAAAAATTGCAAAATCAATAAAAATATTTATATAAAATTTTTACAAAGATATAAAATGACAATCTCACACATTCAAATAATTGTTTTTAATCTCCTTATCAAAATAAATCATAAAAAACATTAGAATTCTCAATAGAAATATCGATATGCTAAAAAAATCAAAAGTTAAAAAAAAATTACACAATACAACCTCAATTAAATTAGATTTTGAAATAATAGGAGCACTTTCCCACAATAAAATGAATTATTTATAAAATATCGATTCGTTTAGTTTATAAAAACAGGTTTCTATATCATAAAAAAAAGTTCAAATAATAACAAAATGGGTACAAATTTCGAGTATCCATACAATTTTAAAATGGGGTCAATAGCTAAACGGCAATTTGGGAAGATTTCCAGATCAATATTTAGGGTGAAAAATTCACCCAGGTTCAATTTAAATATTGATAATTTAGAAAATTCAATTTGAACAATCAATCTGTGGATTATACACAAATATGTATGCCAACTTCCTTTCTTGATTTATTCAAATTACAAAATTTATGCGGTTTTCTAATTTCGCGTGCGACATTTCCATTCGTGGAATTTGCATGGGAATTTCTTCGTGCTATTACCTGTTAGTATGTAACACCCTAGATATAAAATATTTTAAGGAGGTAGTATTTTTAGAATGTTGAGGGATGGTTTTGTGAGTGCGGTCAAAATTGAACAAAATTGGTGCGAAAAAAAATTGAAAGTGGTAAAATTTTTATTTTGAACTCACTGGAGGTGCCAGGTTGATCACAGTAGTTAGACGGAATCATAATAAGGAAGACTAGAGTGGGTGTTAAATCCTGTATTAGTCTCCACTAAAAATCACATTTAAAACAGTGTACGTGCACATTTTACAGTTTTTTTTAATTAGAATTTCACATAAAATTTAAACAAAAAAAATGAAAAAATGGTAATATTTCACGTCCGATAATTTTCCGATGGGAAAGCACGTTTTTAGGTTATTGTTAGGTGATTGCATGCGTTTGGGACGACGCGCGTCGACCAACTGGCGCTCGACGCCCGCAATATCGATTCACGCGCGACGCTCTTGCTCAAGATTTTCTATACATTACACCAAAAACACGATGCTTTCCACAAGCAGATTATAAGCAGACTACTTGTTACCTCGGCAATTCGCATGCTAAATCTAAAAAAAAAAAAATTACATGAAAAAATTGTGCATGTGAGTGCGCGCCGTTTAAATTTCCCATTTCCACGCAAGGAAAATGCGTGGGCGCAACAATCACGTGACTACTGCATCGGATCATAGAAATAATAATTGGGTAGAACGATTTCCATGAGAAATCTCGCGAAAAATTCTAAGGTTCACTTAGGGTCAAGCGCATACTGATAACACAAACACATTGAATTGTTTGCTAAATTTAACACCAAGTGCTGCTTGTTGTATTGAATTGATTAAAAATTTTGCACATGTATAATATTGCACAATACAATTCTAAATTTGCTAATTTGTTTATTGTACCTTTACACACAAGTGGCTTTCAAAGAACAACTTACCTTTTGCTTGTTATCCTGGAAAGGGCACCTAGGCAGAAAATCCTAAAACAACAAGAAATGCAAAGCTGTGCTAATTATATCCTCTTCTGAAGTTTTGTAGTAATATTACAGTAAATATTTACCATAATTATTCATAACGTTGGTTTACAAATAAAACATTTGCTCATATTTAATATTTTCTATTTCTCTTATATTGTGATGAAATCAGTTGGCTTCATATAATTTCCAACATCGCCCAACTCAAGAAGATTAAAGGTAACTGATTGTGAATGAGAAAAATTAATCACCCCTCATTCCACAAAGTTACCCTAATATATAATGTTATAAATGAACTTCTAAATACCGGTCTAAGTTCTACAATCCCAATTTAGGGAGGTGCAAAACACAAATTACTTTCGTTATGTAACCTAGAAGTGCAATAGGTTCATTCAAAATTATATATTATAATTCATAAATCACAATAAAATCTTAGAAAAAAAAATATCATTCTCAGTGAATTTTTTTCAATTTTTTTTTCAAAGTTATTTTACTTTTAATAAATTGTTAAAATATATTTTCTGTTAAAAAACTGTTGAAAGTGCATAACAATTTTTTTAATAATTATTTTAAAAATGGCCAATTTTACTAAAATGTGTGCCAAAACTACAGTTTTTGGGATAATGACTTAAAATTTGGTTTACAATCATATATTTTATGGTAGAAATCGCCTACCGAATTTGAACCAAATTGGTGACATGTCACATAAACTTGTATGGTTTTTTCATGGAATGCCCCTCATGCAAGTTCATCAGTATCTAAATTGGAAATTAAACATTGAAGTTGCCAATTTAAAATAATAAGTTGCTGATAATAAACCGATTAGTGATAATTGACGCAAAGTATTTTAATAATACATTTTCTAAAAATATAAATTTTAAAATATGACTTCAAAATGAATAAATATTTTACTTATATAATTGTATAATGAGGTAATATGTAGATCTGGTAATATATATATGATATATTTTTAAAGAATAAAAACCATAAACTTGATCCCAACACTACATTTAAAACAGTATCAATTGTGTTAGTACCAAAACAATTAACCTGTATTCATTTAATGCTATCACTCTCATTGACATTCTACACTCTATCATTGACTTTGTACGGTTTGATATGATAATATACGTCCGAAAACAATGGAAATTGCTATAATTATGCGACATTTTAATGTTTATGGAATAATGCGTAATTAAATCAAGTTTTGATGCATAGAAGAATTAGTATTAATATGAAATAAATTACAATCGATAAATAATTTTTATTTATAAAATTATGCAATTTGAAAAAATATTAATAAAATATATAATGCATTAATAATCATTGAGAATGCTTAAGAGCATTACCAAAATAAGCTTCAAAGTAGAGCAAATAAGTTAGGCGGTAACAATTTTCCTTCTCATTCTCTCCCTTCTGCTAACATTTTAAATTACATTAAGATGATTACGAGATTAATTTTACTTTTATAGGTTGGTATACAACAACAACAAGCTTCATTACTAACCTAATGGGTACATGGCGGAAAATATAACCTGTATTCAAATATTTCAATTTCATTATTTATTTGATAAAACAGAAATTAGTGACGCAAAATTGAAAAAATTTGTCACATTTTTGCTCCCACTTTCGGGGTGTTACTCAACAGCTACCAAAATGCGACAAAGGAATTACCTCCATTATTTTTCGATGTACTTCCGAATCTTCAATCAGAATTCAAAAATACCTCAAGATAACAGAGATCACGGACGCGCGCATAAACACAAACACAATAGACTCTTAGATTTTATAATCGAACTTTTCAAGTTCATAAAAAAATGAGTGAAAAATACATTATTTTTATTTATTTAGTTAACAATGCAATGAAAAGTATCTGCACTTATTTATTGATAAATTCTGAGAAGTTATAAAATAATAATATCGATTTAACCCATTATTCATATTTATTTTATTATTTAATGTAAATTACTCGTTCAAGAGGGTAAATTTTTTGATGAATTGCTGATAATAGTTTTTATTGTATGTGGGGTTGAACAAGTGTAGTAGGAACCCTAAAAAATGTTTCAAACTACTATTCTCGATTGGTTTACAGTTGGATACAGTTAGAATTTTTAAAATTTCAGTTTTTTTTTTAATGATGGATTTTACATTTTCTGATCTGCACCATTTATTATCAACGAATTTTTAATATTTACCTACAATTAATTTATATGTACCTATGCCATACTCAACATACATCCGATTAATATTTTATTTAAATTTTGTCCCTACAAACGATTTTCTCCGAATATGAGTCCTTTTAAATTATAAATGTGATCGTACAGGGAAAACATCACACAACAGAAGGGAAGTACACAAACCGATCCATTACTAAACCAACAAGATTATCTAGCAGAGAATTTGTTTGCATTTCTAACCCTGAATTAACAGTATTTAATTTTCAAGCTACAAAAATATTACAATGACAATATAATGATTTGCCAATCTTAATTTTAGAATTTTGATTAATTTTATTGTATTGTAGTATTTAAATGATAATTAATTAAATTGAAAACGATGTCCTACAATTGTTTGAACTAGTCTAGTGAGAATAAAGTTAGAACATGTCATTAATCACAATATTATAACTATTATAAGGCGTTAAATTATGATGTACGCTTTGAACATGATTGGATTTATCGATTATACAAATATTGGAATAAGAATATGTAAAAGACTTAGATTAATAAATTGAGTATTCAAATTCAAGGTTTTCAAATCATTACATCTAGAATTAATAATAATCTTCAAGAAGAAATGCAAATAAAAAATTTCTGTATTCTACAAAAGAAAAGTTTACTGCTCATCTATTATTTCATCACATAAAATGAATCTATAATAAAAGTTTTCATAAAGTATTGTTAAATCAAATAAACTCACCGAAATAAGCAGATCTTTGAATTTTAGTAAGTTATGCAAATCGAGAAATGTGCGTGTTGACCTGAAGGGTGTGATAGGTGAATGTAACTCGTGACTCTGAGAAATGTCATGAAGAAAAATTCAATAAGGGGTGAATGTTACAGTACTGATCCTTAACAATGAAGCTTTTTTTAATTTAAAATGCAGAAACTATCTTCAATATATTTGTTTTTATTTCCGATTAATAAATAATACGTTTTTTATTATTACCCCGGTGCAAAAACCTGCGGAGCCTCCAAAAAAAAAAAAAAAAAATTCGTTATGTACTACGCATGGTTTCAGATGCAGAAAGATTATTGAAATGCGAAAAATTGATATATGTACAACAACTCAGTATGGAAAGACACTAAGATTTTAATATTAGAAAACACGTTCTCCCTTTACCTCACTATAATTTTTTAACTAACGACTAAGGGATATTTGGGCAATTTAATTGAACACTTTTTTAAAGTTACTTTTTAGTGTTGGAATTTATTTAAAATATACTAATTTCATCCTTATATATTATTTATAATGTAAAAAGTAGGAAAATCGGAACATTAAAAAGTTCAAAATTAAATTTTGGAAAGTAATTTTGTAAATTAAAAAAATCAGTATTTATAAATAAGAAAGAATGTGAATTAATAAAATCGAAGAATTGAAAAATGAGTAAATGTGCAGTTACAGGCCATTAGAGTACCATTGCCTATTCCACCCATACTGACAACTCAACGTGAAAAATCCTTTTCTTACTGAATTTTATTCTTGAGTTGATCTGTAATCGGAAAAAATTGCTTTAGCAGAATTTCTTAACAACCTTCTAAATATTGAATTATTGAAAAAGTTTAAGTTATTGGTTTCATAATTACTTACTTAATCGATTAAATTTTACTATCAAAATATATTCGAAGGCTATGAACACAATACATATAAAAAGTTTAAGTGTATGCATCGTGTATTTCTTTTTTATATAACACATGTTGCGAAATTGATTTGTTATGTTTTCTTGTAATTTAAAAAACCAGTGGAAGGTTACATGAAACCCTAGAGGGTAAAAAAATATGAAAATGGCGTTAAGTGGAATTTATAAGTGATTCACTTTGAAGGTAATTGCATTACGGTCTTTTTAATTACATCAAATCCATTACTAAAATTAATATTTATGTAACAGCAAAATAATAATTGTTTTTGCATTTTAATAAATTAGTAAATTGTTAAATATAATGTTAATTAACTGAAAGCTCTAGTGCGACTCCCTTTTCTCTTTATTATTTTATTTGTAAAAATGCCAGATTTAGTATAGACGAAAAACCGGAATTATTTCGAGACTAATAGAGAAAATTCGTAGGTCAAATAGTAATTGATCCGTACCCTCAGTAAATGTTCTTTTAAATATTACACGTGACTTTGTAAATTCAGAAATTAATGTGTGACAGCATGAAATTATCCTTAAACGTTCACTAAATATTTTATGTGGAGGAACGTTTATTGCCTGAATAATTTTTCCAAAACTTTTTAATTTCATAAAAGCAGGTAAGGTATTACTTAAACCTTTATGGAAATTCAACTCCATTCCTTGAAGTTGCTATTGAATTAATGAAATCGATAACCACAACAAAGTTCAAAAGAATTAGTAAATGTATATAAAAATTAAACGATAAAATAATCTCTAACAGAAACAGATCGTACATTTTCTTTTCATTTGATTAGATTTTATAAATGTCACTGGTTTATTGCCAAAAATCACTAACTTACATTTACTAATTTAAGTATCATCTTCTTTTTCGCTCTGAAAAATGTTACTTGTTTGAAAAAAAGTTGTTTGTTTATGGTCAAAGGAAAACCTATTTTTGACTGATTTTTGCTTAACAGACTGACACAGAATGAGGTTTTTGACAAATTTGACCCTTTTTGATAATATTTTCAAGAGCCTTACGTTACCATTTAGATTATTCCGATCGATACCAAATTTTAGAAGAGTAATTTTTAAGGAATTTGAACAACTTTTAATCCTGTGCTCACAAATATTTGAAAAAGAAATTTTTTAAGCTACACCATAATATACAAATAAAAATTTGAAAAATAAATTCTAAAAGAAAAATCTCCTTATATACTTTAAAAAACGAATAATTTTGTAATTTCACTTACTGACCTAGTTTATATTTAAGTTATTCAAGATAAAATCTGCATTATTTTAGATATAATCACTACTGAAGCGGAAAAATGTGCTTGCATGTATATTTTCCTGCGTTGTGATATATTCTGGAAATTATATTTACAAGTAATAAGGAAAAAAGAAATTTATATAAAAACGAAGGTTCCTTTTTATGCTAAAAGTTTTTTTTATAAGAATACCAAGTCTTCAATGACGATATTAGATATTGAGCATTTATAAGTAAAATAGTCCAAGGTCCAGTTGCTCAAACGTCAATCAAGATTATTAGAACATCAAAAACAATTGTTACTAAGGTTTTAATGGTTTTAATGATCGCATCCAAATAATTTTTTAGGCGACCTGTTTTGAAAACGACGCATATCATGACTACCACCTATATGTGAAAGTTTGAATTATCAAAACAGTTACGATATGAATTTATCTTAATAGTTGACATTCATATCATAATGTTGTAGTTAGCAACTAACAGACTTGCCCTTTAACATGGCATTTGGTGATTCGAAAAAGTAACAATTTTGAAACGTTAAAATAATTTAATTTAGGGCACCTAAAAATTAGTGTTCCTAACTCTAGGGAAATGCAAATATCTTCGCTCGTGCTTTAGATTTACGAGGGCGAAGTGAAGCGAATTAGCACTCGCTCGTTATTTGCTGTTTTCCTCTCTTGTTATGAAAATACCATTTTCATTCATTATTTCAAATTTATTAAAGTTTCTGCAGCCAAATCAAACAAAAATGTGACATTTTTTTTAATTTTCGCCATTAATTTCTGTTTTGTCAAAGAAATAAGTTGAAATATTTTAATGGAGGTTATGTTATCCATCATCCCGCCAATAGGATGGTAATGAATCCTGTTGTTGTTGAATGCCAACCTACAAAAAATTAATTCCGTAAAAATTTTAATGTAATTTAAAATGTTTCTAGAATGAAGGGGATGAGATGGAAAATTAGTACCGCCTTACTTATTTGCTCTATTTTCAAGTTCGTTTTCGCAATGCTCTAAAGCATTCTCAACTAGTTAATTATTCTGTTTTGTAAGAATGTAACCATTTACATTGATATATTTCCATGTTTTTCATATTAATAGTAATAATAACCTTGTGTTTTATTTCCATGCAATTTTATTGGAAATGGAGAACTATGCATGTAACAACCAAATTAATTAAACTAATAGATAATATTTTCAATTAATTAATAATTTATTTCTACCTCAAAAATTTAAATTTATAGATTTTATGACATTCGTGACAATATTACAATAGGAGAACTAATTTATGCCCGCTTTGATTGGATTGGTCATATTCTTTTAACTTCAACAAGCGCAAATAAATGAAATTGTATTGGCAATTTAAGATGTTAAAGTCTAAAAATAACTTTAAGCCTTGAAAAAATTGAATAGAATCAAACAAAATGTTTTATTTTTAATTTTTAATATTGTTCTAAACCGCAAGAATAATAAACTGTAAATCTGAGCTGTAACTTCTTCCATTTTATTTGAACCAGTTTTTCACAAACTACCAATATGTAACAAAATATGTTTTAATGTTATCTTCCAATTTTTATAGATACAGCACTATACAAAATGATATAATTAAAATTTAGTTTGTAATAGGAATTTTAATTTCTTGTTTCATCTCTATTCTACATCTGGTACTATATACAGATTTCAAGCAGATATGTACGCATGGTTACCTATGTTAAAACATTATTTATTAAATACGGAGTGTGTTTAATTAATATTTATATACTGGGAAAAAATAATGTCTCGTCGATCGATATTTTGTTACCATAATATTATAATTTAAATAATAACAAATTGCTTTCAAGTTTTCTTATTTTTATTTCAATTTACTTAGAGAATGTAAACATTAATTTTTCTTTAAATTAATAAGTAAAGGAACTAAATTTGAACTTTAGTAGCTTTATTGTCTCTTAATAATGTATTTATAGCAAAAATTTAAAGTTTCATTGAAGTTCATCAACAGTTATTTTTTAATATTTGATAACTTTTTGTTGGCATAAATCTGTAATTGAATTGAACTTCCTTAGCTTCAATTAAATTATTAATAATTAAATTAGGTATAAAAAGTTTCCAGTCCCAATGGGATTTAAAATTATGTATTTATTTATAACTATAAATAATTTTTTGATTAGAAAAATGTTGAAAAAAAGTTATCAAAACATGGAGGAAGATGTTCTGTTATGTAGTCTCGGAAGAAAGAAAAAATCCAAAATAATTGTTCTTTGACCTTAGAGGGTAGGAAGGGTTTGGAATGTAATATCTGAAGGTTTTAATTTTTTTGGGTTGGATAACATTAATTTATTGGTAAGAGAGTAATTCGTTTCGTGGACCAATTCACTTACTTACCCGTCAATAGACAACTCTTGTTAATTTTGTTAACAAAATTACATTTTGAAATCATAAAACCTCTGATTAAATTTGAAAAATATTTCAAAACTTTCTAATCTAAAATATTTTATGTACATATATATATATATATCGCAGATGTATAAGAATGCGGTATATTATGTACACATATTTCTAAAAAATATACATAAACAACAATAATTGCCCATTTTGCTTGAAACAATACATGTTTAGAGAAAAGTAAAGTAATAAAACGATTCAAAACCTTGAGTGATGTAGTATTATTCAGTAACATATTGTAATATCAGTGCTCAGTAATAGTCTACACATTGAAGTTGTTATTTTAAATAAAAATAAACAAATAAACTTAAGAGTAATACATATTATTAATCTGTGTCGCGTTTTATATTTTAAATGCAGTGAAATTATTGGATTAATCAACACATAAAGGACGCACGTGATTCTTGAAAATGTTCAAAATGGGTAAATGATTATTTTTACTACTATTTTTAATTAATTAGTATACAGTAAGTTTTATGTTATGCTTCCACTACAGTATTAATAAAACGCCAATTTTTATGATTTTTTAATCAACGCTTATCTTAATAAGAAATTATTATGGTTAAAAAATACAATATTGTTAAAAAAATGTCATAATTTGTTTATATAGTTCACTTGGAAAACATTAGAACGACTGGACATAAAAAAATATTTTTTTATTCCAGTATACCCTAATGGTATTTTTAGGTGTGAATATTTAGAGGAAGAAGCATTTTTCTTTTATTGTTGCTATACTTACTGCTACCTCGTCCTTATTCTATAAAATACTATTATGTTAACTTTTCTATTTTTATTTATAAAATCTTCTTCAACCTACAAGAACACAAAATTACAATATTATTACAAATATTGTACATATACAAACATATAAGTTCTCTGATATAATTTTTTAGAAATATTTAGAAACTGATTTGATATTGCGATGACGCCTATAAAATTGTGCAATATTTTGTACAATAAATATATCAAGCTGTTTGTCGCATAGTTGGTATGTTGCTGTTACTGCATTATTCCGTAGAAATAGTGTTATATGTTATTCCATGACCGAATAATAATAGCCATTTCCTACTCATAGTACTTTGTAATCATCAATGGCTATTGTCTATACTTTATCTGCAACTATTTATATTTTTACGCATATTATCAATTGATATAAGAACATATTCAGTGTATTTTATGTAGATTTGATTGCCTATATCAAACAGTTTTATTTTGTTTCAAATGTGTTGGATTATTTTGTTTTTACACTAATTCAAAACATGATTGCATTAAAAGCTATTTTCATAACGAGAGAGGAAAGTAGCAAATATCGAGCGAGTACTAATTAGAGGGTGGGGCGAAGCGCAGCCCGAGTGAATTTAAAGCACGAGCGAAGATATTTGCATTTTCGCTCGAGTTAGGAACATCGTTTGTTAGGTGACCTAAATTAAATTACTTTAACGTTTCAAAATTGTTATTTTTTTGAATCACCAAATCTCACATTAAAGGCCAAGTCTGTTAGTTGCTAAGGACAACATTATGATGCGAATGTCAACTATTAAGATAAATTCATATCGTAACTGTTTTGTTAATTCAAACTTTCACGTATAGGTGGTAGTTATGACATACGTTGTTTTCGAGAGAGGTCGCCTAAAAAATTATTTTATTTTGATAGGTTTCGTTTAAAAGACAAACCTGTTTTTTTGTACACCTGTGTTGCATATGTATTACTACTGTTCATATCAGAAGTGCTTGAAAATATTTTTTTTTTCTATTTTTGAAATCGTTATTATTCATAAAAAGATTTTTCTAGGTCAATATAACAACAAATAACTCATCCTAATAATGACATTAATTTACTAAAAGTACAAATCACAAAAATTAACACTATGTGATGACTGTAAATATAACAAATATATAATTTTTTCTGCAAACACATATATTTATTCTGCTAAAATAAATTAGTAAAAAATAAAGTTTACAATTTTAGATTCATTGCAAAGTTGTCAATTGTTTTTTGAAAAAAGAAAAAAAAAATTAAATGGTGAACTTTAAAAAATTACTATTTTTACTGAGAAACCGAAAAATTTAATAAAATGGTTTCGAATATTTTTTTTTTAGTATTTTCTCTGAAAGCACGTTCAAAAACGAAAATTTTGAAATAAAGAAAATCTTGATTTACGTTATAATTTTTTTTTGTTTATGTTAAAATATGGGAAAAATTCACAAGAACGTTTTTAGTTGGGTAGTACAACATATAAAATTTGTAGATTTGGCGTGGAACACCCCAGATAGAGTAAGAGAATTGAAAATTTTAACATTTTATTATAAGCCGATAGTTTTAAAAATCTAAAATATATAAATTAATCTAACACCGCTCAACAAAAAAATTTTTTTTTTGTTGTCCTGGATATCTCGCGGTTTTCTATATTTTCAAGTACCCAGCTTACGAATATATTTATGAAAGTACTGAATTGGCTCTGGTTTGTATGATATTGGCATATCTTATACACTGTGTTCCAAAAAACGGGTCCCAGCTTATAGCGGCTTTAATAATGATCTAGCACCAATAAACTATATATATTTTTAAATCGGATGAAAAATCCCACAACTTGACGAACAGGATTTTTTTCTTGACGTCATCATATACAAGTGATGACGTCATCGATAAATTTTTCAAATTGCATGGTATATTTTATTCCATCTATTCTGATAGCAAATTTTACACTCTTTTGAATTGTATAAATATTTCCTAGGGTTATGTTATAAAATTTCCAAGATTACCTCAAAAGAAGAAATTCCAAGTAGTGGGTTCTGTAAGTAATATATTAAACTAGCGACACCTATTAGAAAAAACCGGTAATGACTTTCTGGTACATCTGGTATAATGGATTCTGTGGTTTAGGAATAAATAACTTGGGCATACCTTGTAGTAATGTTAATATAAAAAATATTGTTATTACCTTGAATTATAAGAATCATTAAATAAACAAATTGGTATTTAAAATTAATATTTCATTCAAATCTTATGTATTAAAATTGAAATAAACAATTTTATAGCTCCTACAACATTTTTTTCATGAAAAGTATACCATTTTTGTAAATGATATAGTCCATATGGAAGGAATTTTCACAAATATAAGAATTTGTGGAGGCCTCTCATTTGTGGAGGCCCGGTACTGACGTCCCGGTTGCCCTCCCCTAAATCCGGCCCTGGGTGTAAATATATATTTTTTTAATTACAAAGGAAATGTAAATAATGAATAATTTATTCATAAATTATTATTATTATTACATTATGAATGTTCAATTATATTATTAATAATTAATTTATTATTATTATTTAATAATTTAAATATTAATTTTGTTCTTTTTTGTTTAACTAGTTTTAGAGGAAAAAGTTTTTCTGCATCTGATTTAACTGAGCAAAAACAGGAGAAGGTTCATAGATTTGCAAATGGAGGTTAGTGAGTTTTTCCACCTGACCCACGGAATGTTAAAATGCAAAATAGAATTTTTCCCCATATTAGGGGGTAGGTTTTAATTTTCAACATACTGACGGCTAAAACCAATTAATATTATCTGGAATTCGGATTTTTTCTATCATAATTTCCTTTATATATATGTGCAAACATAAATAGTTCAATGTCACGTTTTTAATGCAACCCAATGTCATAAGAAATCTTCACTATTTAGGTTTACTTAACTAGTACTAATATTTTTACATGATTGAAATTGGGAATATACAATACTTTGTATATTGTTAGTGCAGACATATCAAATTAAATATACATAGAAGTTTCTAATTTCTAATGTGAATAAAATATGTCACAAGAAAAATCACTATTCAAAAATCGTTCCACTGCTTTATAATTGCAATTACTTAAAGACGTGCCGCAACTAAAAATTAGAAAATTTGGCGTTTGTTGCCCCCCAACTTTTTAACTAGATTTAAGTGTAATATTACGTATTGGAAATTTTACTATGAAAAAAAATTTCAGAATCTTCAAATATTTATACACAATAACCACTTGCTTCAGTATACTTCATAAAGTATGTGTGTGAAAAACTGGTTTGCCGAGTATGACCTTATAAATATAATATTTAAATCAAATATTTACCCATTCAATGCTAAAGAATGATGGGCTGGATAAATAAACTAAAGCGGTATTTGCTTGTATCATTGTTATAATTAACAAGGAAACTAGAGATTTTCTACATCTATGTACAATATGTGTACACAATCTTTCTTGCATGTTGAGCAACGTTACGGCCTTATTTTATATATAGAACTATAGCATATCCATGTTAATTTGAAATCTTTACACGTGCTGTAACATGATCTATTGTGTTTTCATTAACATATCGACGTCTTCAAACTATTGGTAATTGGCCGATTGTGTCACACTAAATCGTTGCCATTATAAAACAATTATTTGCTTATGGGTTTACATAAATTTTATTACATGAATTCAATGCATTTCAAACATGGTAGAAAGATTTCTTATTCAACTTAAAATATTTATAGATTTGTGTTTAGAGAAACAATTAATAAGTTTGAGAAGAGATAAGGGAACACGGAGAAGGACATTTTGTTTTGGTAATATAATTTCCTATTAGAAAGGAAATACAAAAATGTATTTTATAAATAGTATATTTTTAATGTTTATACTTCCTATAAGATTTAAATTATCCTAAATCAGAAATATGATTATTTACATAGTAATTAAAATATAAGAATGTTATAAAACGACTTTTATCAATTTTATGGAATTTTGATAAATATAATAAATTTAAATCCTCTCTATAAAACTGTTATCATATTCCAACTCTGAATTTTGCTCTATTTTATTTCAAGATTTTAAATGTGTGGTGATTAGTGTACCTTAAAATATGCAATAATTATACGTATTTGGTAATGTATCTAATATAATATCCATTAATTTTTTTATAAGCATCAAAAAATTACAATAAAATACCTGAACTAATTTAATAAACTTTTCAACAGTTAATATTTTTAAAATGTTTCAAAATCTAATGTAATTATTTTTTTAAATTTATTACTGATTTAGTTTAATAAAGACACAACTAAACGTAGCAACACAAACTAGTTCAATGTAATCGAATCGTTAGAAACTGAACGATTCAAATGCCACATAAAAATTGCATATCACATCAGAACATCAGTCTTAACAAATTTTCAATGAATTATAAAAGAATATTGAGCATTTGAGAGCAAGAAAGAAAGAGGATCTATAACAGTATTTTATACAATAAATTACATAACGAAAAATTTAAGGCACCGCGAGTTTTTTAAGGTTTCTTAAAATTCGTTATGCTTTATTTGTATGTAATATTTTTTCTACTTTACCCATATTTATTCAAATAAATAATTTATTTAAAATTTAATTTTTTGTTGATTTTTATATATGACCGCACTGCAAATTTTACTGACTCTCGCCCTGTTAAATCCAAAGCAATTCAAATAGGTTATGTACATATATGACACGGTTGAAATAATATGTAAGTAAGTGGTGTCTTTTCATCACAGAATCCCTTATAGATTTAATGGAAAACAGTACCTTAATTGCGATCTTCCTGATGATTTATCATAAATTAAGTGTCCGTCTCATTTGACACAAAGAGAGTTGTGTACATTAACATTCACTAAAATAATTATTTTTCAAATTTTGAATTTATAAAATTATTTTCTAAAAATCTTTATATTATACAAATAAGTAATTATTTTCTGACCATTATTCGCATAATCATAATTTATTTGTGTAAACGTACGAGCAATATATCGTGGGTCAAGAACCAAAGTATTCTATCTCCAATTTTTTACAAAAATAAGATATTCCTTATCATTTTATTTAACATATTTCTGAACTATTCTGATCATGTAAGTTTGTAAATGGAGTTAGAACCCTATAATTCTAAATATACGATATTTTAAATGAATTATCATTGCTTTGGTAGATGGAGAGGACAGCAGTTATAAGCGAGTGAGAGTGTGACATGGATACGTTCTTTATTCAATCTTGGCCTGATATAATTTTTGCTCGCCGAGTGAATGGTGGAAGACATACACCCGAATATTAGCTTATCCATAGGTATTTCTATGCCATGGATGGCATGACTCAAAATCCTAATCTGGTTGCAAGTTCACTTTTAAAAGTGGAAGAAAATCCAAGACATTTTTGTCCACTTTTAAAAAAATTTTGACTTGAACCTTACTTGTTTTCGAAAATCACTCAAGCTTAATATCTAATTAAGTGCAGTAATCAGGTGTAAGAGATTATTGCCTCTCAACGCATGTTTAACGACATATGTACCCTTGAATCGTATTTCATTACATTTGGTTATTATAGTAAATCTGTGCGACGTAACGAAGTTTTATAGTTTAGGAAGACGACTAAATTCTTAAATTCTTAAATGCATTCATCGCATTTCCAATGCATCGAGAGTATACAAATCCTGAAAGTTGGATAAAATTCTTTACAACTACTATCCAAATCTCTCCTTAGAAATCTTAACTTGCTGGGGATAACAAAAGGATCCAATTCATCGCCTTTGTTAATTTGAAGTACTTAGATTTTTGTTGGGACTTCCTTTTAACGAAATGTAACAAAATACGTTTACAGTTCTTATGAAAAGGAATTTATATTTCTAATATTCTTCTATTGTCGTGTGCATCTAAATGTTTCGAAACGATTTTTCCATTTTTTACTTTTCCTCCCATTTTCTTTAGTTATCTCATAAATTGTATTGTAATTTTCAATACATTATTATTACAGAAACATTTGGGAATCCAGAACGAAACATTTTTCATTATAATTTAGAAGCAAGAAATACGCAGCATCTATTGGAGTAAATGAATCTTACGGAAATTGAAGCGATATGTATTTTTCATGATGAATCTTGGAGAATTGAAGATTAATCTTGCAGAATTTTCATGAAGAACCGTTGAATCAGGCTTTTTTTTCAAACTGAAAATTCGTAATAAATAGAATTTGTACTTGTTGAGAGTTAGGGTGCAATTATATTGGATCGATTTCAGATGAAAATATACTACTTTTTCTAATCCGGTTATTATGCACTTTATTAAGGCCAAACAATCGCTAATGCCCTCAGAGTACATTAAAAACAATGTATTCTAAAGCCTAACTTAGGCCTTAGTGAAGAGGGCACTTTACGTAATTGCTTTGTATTGGCCCCGAAAATGCTATAAGATTTTACCATTTCCTTGGTTTACTGATGGATCTTTCTAAATTCTCTTAATTGATTTGGGGGTTTGAAAACAAGCAAACACTTTTATAAAGAAAGAAAATCTGTTTTCATTATATGCATTTCATAAACTCCCATTACATTATACGCATTAATTTCGAAGAAAGGCTCAAGCCCAGTTGCTGAAACTCCAATTAATTTTAAACAATGAATTTTTGGTTATCTTAGCAAGTACTATTTTTTATGTTAGAATAATTTTGATTATCGTTTGAGCAATCGGCCTTCCAATATAAAAATCTATCTACTTTGAAGGTGTCTAGAGCGTTTTATTTTATATTTTCTCAATGTGTATCAAAAACAGGTTAAATTAAATAATAAAAAGAAAATCAATACAAATTTTATTCTAATAAAAAAATATAATACAATCTCAGAGTAATACATATTAAAAAGATATAAACAATTTTCATAAAATCACTGATATTTCTAGACTGAATGATCGATTGGATTCAATTCATGTGCATATTATGAAGTTAATGCATTGGAAGATGTGGTGCTTGCATTTGCAAATACAACACTAAACATAATAATCTTCCCAAACTATAAAGCTGCGTTGCGACGTTCAGATTTGCTGCAATAGCCATTAATGATTAAATAAGATTCAGGAATACACATAGTTAACTCCACATTAAGAAAAGAAACTATTTCATAGATTGCAGTACAAACATCACAAGAAGTTACTCTACCTAATCTACTAGAAGCCCAGGTACTTCCAGAAAGTAGAATAAATTCCAAGCCGAAATTTTTTTCACTTGTAAAAAAATATTGACTTAATCTTAGTAGTTTTCGAAAATTACCAGAGCTTAGTTTATATCAAGTGCAGTGTTCCATTTTGATTTGTAGTAATCGGGGAAGAGATTATTATCCCTTAACACATGTTTAACGATATGTGTACTTTTGAATCTTATTTTACCACATTTGGCCACTGCAGTAAATCTCTACGCCGCAAAAAAGCTTTATAATTTAGAAAGACAAGTACGTTCTAGAGTAAATACAAATACATGCGCCACATTTCCCAGTGCATTAAGTACATAAAAATCTCGAAATCTGTCATGTAAATTTCTCATTAAAATATTGACTTAATGAAGATGATAACAAACGGATCCAATTCATCACCTTTGTTAATTTGAAGTACTAGGATTTATATTTTATCTTATTCTTTAAACAAAATGTAACAAATTCGTCGTCCGTTTCCTTCTATAAACAAAATTTCGTCATGTCCATCTATGTACCTCTTTTTTCCTTAAAATTTATTTTTCAATAGGTTGTAATTGCAGAAATATTTGGGAATCCAGAATGATAAATTTTCCATTATAATTTAGAGGCTAGAAAAATTCACACTTTCTACTGGCGTAGTTGATTCACACGAAAATGAAAGGGTCCAGACAGTATGGAAGCAATTTTTTAACGATGAGGCTTGGAAGATGGAAGATTGACCTTGCAGAATTTTCTTGAAGAACCATTGAATCAAACGTTTTTCAACCTGAAATTTGTAATAAATTGAATTCGTTATTATTGATAGTTAAGGTGCAGTTACATTGTATGTGAAAATTTAATCCTACGAATTTGTAAATGAATTTTAATGCTCCTACGAGATTATGCGATTTCGATATATGCATTGGTTTGGATCGAATTATGATTTACAGTCATTTGAATTAGTAACAATATTTTTAATATCTAATATAATCTGCAGGATTAGATGTAAAACTCACTCGAGATTATTCCGTCGTTTTTTCTTTGCCTAACCACTGCCAATATGCTCATTGTACATTAAAGCCGTGACAAAGAAAGAGGTGTGTAAGCAGTGGAATAATTGCTGAGTTGCGTTCAGGCGTTTTTAACGTTCAGAGTAGAACGTTCGACCGAGTTATCATCATTGAAGGAAAAAGATATCGTGGTGAAAATTATTCATGCACAAATTATGATAGATAAATTTTGTTTGACATAACAGTAGACATGCAAATATAAAAGTCAACCCATTAATTCATTTTAACAATTGAAAACATTTTTATACAACAAAGAATGTTTAAATCTATGGTCACAACTCAAATCGCATGCAAAATGCCTCCGCGGGACGTACAGAAAGCTTCCGAAGGATTCATGAGACCCGCAGGTCTCCCAGTCTGGGACCACTGGTTTAAATATTAAATGTACCTAGTTAAGATTCCCGATAAAAATATAAATTCGAATACAATTAAAATTCCGCGTGATATAGTCATTGACATTTAAAAATTTTTGATAATCAAATTTTATTTTCAAAATAATTCCGAGTTTCTATTTTGTATAGATAAACAAGAATAAAATTGTTGTATGCTTACATGAATCGTCTGACGACCGGTGATCAAAGATTAGTAAAACCCATGACAAAATTAATGAAATGGCTGTTCATCTGTGCTGTTCTTGCTGACTGTTGTATCGAATGATTAAGGGGTTTAGAAATTTATGCGAATAAATATTTTTTGTTGTCATGGTTGCTATAAAAAAAGTTTCTCATTCAAATCATAGCCATTGTAGATCATTATAGATCTATATTAAAATTTCCACAAAGCAATTTTGGCACTCTGCGTAGTTAGCATTATTTTGTATGTCAGGTTTCCAGTTCAGAATTTCTTTTTATGTTGTTGTATAATCTTGTTGTATTTCATTTTTAACTTTATGTGATAGTATTATTATTTTGTATGGTGTATGTTGAGTCCGGCTTTGAATTTGGGTGTCAACATTACCTAAGCGTTGGTTTTTCTAGGCGGCCTCTTGAGATTAGGCAACCAAAATGCCTGTATATGAATCAGGTTCTTGTTACTTCAGTCAGTCGAAGCCAGAGAACTGAAAGAAGCTAATTATTTGCAACGTAAAAACAGTTAATTATTTTCAATTTTATATTATCAAAAATTGCGTTAATTAACAAATTTTATATTTTTTATTTAATTTTTTAGTAAGTTTTGTATATGTATTTCTCTTCATGCAATAGAAAATTAAAAAGGTCGAAAGGATTTTTCTAATAAAAAAATGACACCCAAAACACATAATTTGGATTTTTTTTAAACATTACAATCGAAATAATCATGATCAATATCGACCTTTTTAATATGCACACCTTTATACCGCCTGGTTAATATTCAATGTAATTTTGTAATGCTTTACTTTCTGTAACAAATAGTTAGGATGAAAGTATTGGATGCGTGATGGTATTCTCCTATCACAACAGACTCATTTAGAATAATAAAAGCAATTAAGAGACATATTGGGTTCTAAACTGCTAATAAGAATATTAATAAGACAATAAATCGCTAAATATGTAATAGTATAATCTTAATACCACTTAGGTCAGTCCAAAGGACAAAAAAAATCTAATTACTTAAACTCAATTTCAAAAAACATGATCATTTGGGCCGAATTGTATTATGATCTCACTCTCGACTACTGTTTTCAAGCTGAAAATTTAATAACTAAAAATTTATTAATATCAAAAAATAAATTGATTTTGAAGGAATCAATTACAAATTGAGAGAAAAGTTGTGGTTTTTAGGACATCTGGGCCAATTAGACTCATGGTGAACGAAACACAATTCGAATTTCTCCAGTACAATTTTCATTTCCACATAAGAATTAAAAAGCACAAATTCCCAAAAAAATCATTTTTTTTAATCATATTTGTTAAAAATTATTATTTTTTTATTGTCTGATAATATTCTAAAATAAATTTTATGAAGAGTTAATAACAACATACAATATATTTCAGTACAAATTATATTTAGTTAAAAAGAAGTGAATGATGAATTGAGAATGAAAATGTTTCAATGAAACCCATGCGACGCGCCCCACCCATTTACCTCAGCACACCTTATAAGTGTCTCCAACTGCATTAACACCTAACTAATTAGTAGTCATATGGTGTAGAATCAGTCAAAGAGGACATACTCATATCTCTGCCATTGTTTTGCTACAATCTATGCTTCGCACATCTTCATTTGCTTGACGGAAGCGGTTGGTACGTGACCATCATCTTTTATGGTCAGGTATTTTATTCAACCGAATGTGAACACTTTGCATACAAATTGTCCAAACTGGCCACTTGTATAACTATCCTTTATATATTTTTATTTCTAGGAAAAATCATCAAATATTATTCATATACACCTAAATTGACTGTGAACTTATTAAAATTCGATTAAAATTAAATGATAAAAATATTTCACAACTAATTATAAGCTTGAATAATTTTTTCATTATATAATCTTATATGTACGTGTATAATGCATCAGGAGTTCAGATTCTTTGATAATTGATGAGATTGTGCACATAGTAGATCTTCTCCTAGTTAATAAAAGAAACAGAAAACGACAAATGTGTTAATAAAGCAATGAAAACTTATTTATAACATTTACATTTATATTATGTAAAATGTAACTATTGTGAAAAAATGTTTGAAATGAATATTTCCGAAAAATTGATCTTTAAAAATTTTTAAGTCTTAACATAACAGACGGCCATAGAAATTTAATTTTGTTTTTTCTTCTAATTTCATAATTGAATGGATCGCCAGATTAAGATTGTAAACTCTGTAGACATTTTTAGAATAAGGTACAAGAAATATTTTTAGATCTTAGTAAAATATTTTTTTTTAGATTTTCATATTCTAACTTTAGATTTTAATCGCAATGACTCTTGCCTGTATCTTATTTAACGTCCAGTCATCTGATCAAAAAGTAGACCATTTTGAAGATTAATTCTTCTGGGTGTTTTATAAGCATTTTAGTAGGTTGAATACGCTGTTGTAATTAAAAATGTTCTAAACCTTGACCTTGATCATATTTTATTTTAAAAAATTGTGCAGATTTTTGTTTTTCCTCGTCGCATCAAAAAAAATTTGAAATAAAAAATGTGGATAAAATTGAAACGCGGCTTTTCTGGCGAGAATTTCGAAAAGCTATGGCCAGCAACGCATCTATAGAAAATTTGCGATGAAAATGCTAATTTTGGATATGTTGTAAAATGATTTTCCAGGATTTAAAAAATTTTAAAACAATAAACGCTTTAAAAAAATCATCTAGGACGTTCCTTTAGGTCTAGAGGGCTAAAATTTTGGAAATTATCATATTTTGACAGCATTAACTAGAGAATTTGTCATAACGTAGATTTTGATACGACTTTTTTGACATTCTGCTTGATATTTATAGAATTCTAATTTAAAATAAACTACCTATCCACTTACTAATATAATCGAAAATTCTTTTCACGGTCTGTCATGATGAAGAACGCATTAGAATCAGAATGACAATATTAGAATTAGTAATATTCCGTTATACTTTCTTCTAGGGTAAGTTCTAATACCTACAATAACAATAATCTTAGATTTGTATACTATCCATGTATCGCAGTCAGGTAGTTCACTTCCCGAATTAAAAGTTTTGGTAGATGTGTAAGGAAACATAAATATATCCGTTGATTAGCGGAAGTATGAAGTGATTCGTCACGTTGTCTCTATAATATTTTAGATAAACATCGACGAGTTTAGGTGAAGGTGGGGAGGGTAAACTATATGAGAATGAGGAAAGCACGTAAAAACAAGTAGCCGCGCGTTTTGTAAGGAGCACGTGCCTCCTGAAGGAAATGGTCTCACCAAAAAGAAGTGCTGCTAGGACGAAATGTCCAGTTCGACACAACACTTCATCCAATCAAGAATAAAAAATTAAAAATATTTTTTAGTCGATCGAATATATGTGGAAATGTGTGCGCGTCGCGTTTGACATCAATGTTATATTTGATTAGAAATCTTTGGGAATTTAGGCGCGGATGCGCGCTTATTTTGATTTTATTGTATTTTACGAAGTGTTATAGCAGTGTTAATGTGCGACAGTGTTTGTTTTGTTCTTAAGGAGGCTGAGAAGGCAAGATGTCGGCATAGCTGATGGTATTTGATTAGCGGCTATGTCGCATCAAGCCACCTTACGTCTTCTAATTTCTTCAGGGAAATATTCAAATCGGGCGCGGTAAGGAAACACTAAGTAAAAAGAAAATATGGTAACTGACGTGATTTCAACAAAAAATATTTTATATTTATTTTTGTATCATGTTAATAAAATATTTATAATGGAAAAAAGCGTAATTGGTGTTTCTTGGAATTTTTGTTTCTTGCATATATATAAATATCTTTTTTAGAGCATGTTATGTTATCAACTTGCTAATAGTCAAGCTTAATTATTCAAAATTAAAAGCAAATTTTATTTACTTATTTTTATTCGGTATTTGTAATATTAAATGAATTGTGAGTAACATGTAAAATTACATATGTGGTAAATTTCATTAGAACAAAAATTTTAAGAGCTCTATCAAATTTTTATATATCATTTCTTTTCAGTGGTGTATAAAAAACAAAACTAAAGCAAATCCAAATCTTTTTTGGATAATTTTGTGGAAATACAAGAAAATGTGTTCTAATCTTATTATTAAAATTATTAGGTATTCAAGGATTGATTAGACATTCACAGGACGACCAATACCATATTTAACGATGCAAAAAAATATATATACAATAGGGGGAGAATTTACAAATCAATGCATCCAATAGCTTATCAAATCTTATTTATTTCCTTTAAATTAGAAATTCTTTTGAGAATTAAAGATAACTATCAATAAACCAGAAAATCATGTACATAACCTCAACATTTTAATAATATGTATTTTTAATTTCAATAAATCTAAAGACTAAAAGAAACATTACAAAATGTTTTTGTTTAAAAAATCTGTTGATAATCACCAATCTTGAAAAATGTAATATTTGTTACTTAAAAAAAAATCAATTATAATTAAAGCCTCGGCTTATGAGGAAATGATATTTGTTTTGTAAATGAAATGCTTTTTTAAAAAAGAGAAATATATGTTACATCGTTCAACATTTGGCAATGAAATGTTTGGAATATTCTGAAAAGAAGAAAGTTAAATTTATTGGACGTACGATAGACGGACAAGCATTTTGTAAACAATCCTATGGAGGGGAAGGTAAATGAAAATAAGGAACTCAAATTGGTTTACTTGAATTAGACAAAAAATAAAATTAGGATTGATGGCTATAAATAGATATAATATATGACAGGGAATAAATAAGTGTAGAAAGCAATGGATTGAAGCAATGATTACAAAACTGCAAAATTTCTTCGTACTCAACGACCATGATTATTTCTAATACGCCACAAAGATCTTTTATGAGTTCAATTTTATTTTAACTGAATTATTATTATAGGTTTAAAAAAGTAACTCTATTCTTCTATTTATATGCATGTAAATTTTTCAAAATGAAAATTAATTAGTTTTGATAAATAATACAAATATGAATTATATATTAAAATCAACAACCAAGAAATTTGTTTAGAAACTAAAAATCTGGGCTGCTTCTAAACAATTTATTGAATTAAAATTATAAAAACATTTAGAAAATGTAACTATATTCTCAATGCCACTTTCAAGATAATATATTAACAACTACTTTGTGAGTCATTTGTGTTGTCTTTTTTTAATCATGTGAAGAATATGTGGAGCATGTATTATTCAGTATGATTCGTACAAAATTTACGAGTGCAAAATATTTATTCATTTATAATCGAACGAAAATTGAACGCATAAAAAATAATTTTTTGACTAAATATGAAAAACAGATGAAAGTTATTGTTTTCTCTGGTTTATGAGGAATTAATATATAAAATATCTTGTGGATAAAAATTTCTACTTTAAATCTAATATGTATCAATTTCTATTTTATATAAAAGCTCATTTCTGATAATCTTATTTATTGATAATTGATTTTTTTAAATGTCTGTAAACTATTTCGAATTTGTAATACTAGTTTGCTTTAGATTTACTTGGTTATGTACAACCTTTAGTAATATGTGACATGGTACTATTGGTTGATAATTTAATTTCTATTTAAAATTGCTAGGCTAAGATATTTTTGATAAACTGGTCTTAACGTTTTCAACTCAATTTTATATAATGATTGTAACTTTGTTTATTTGTTCTTATATTATGAAACATAACTTGCTTTTAATAATAAAAATGTATTCCTCTCATTATTATTTATATTCCTTATATTATCATCCTTGAAAATATGGAAAACCAATCTCAACAGCTTAGAAGTAGCTTGCTTGCTTATCTTACGAGACCTATTAATAAAAATTGATTATCTGTTTTGAAGATATTGTGCAAAAAGGGATTATATAACCTTTTAAAGTTTTTAGTTAATTATATCTTTAGTTTTAACAATAGGCTACTTTCTGAAATTATCCAGGTATGAAGGAATTGAGTGAATTAAATGTAATTGAGCACAGTTGAAGAAGGGATTATGTGTCATATCTTTTCTTGGCCCCTTCTTACATCAGAATATGTTTAAATATCCAAAAGTGTTTATAATTTATTAATTATAAGGAAATAACATACATCAGGAAACGATTGAGACGAGGTGGTGTATATGCTCTCGCATTAGAGATTAAAGTGTGGAATAAATGTAATGCAGCTGAAGATGGAATTTCCAGATCAACAAATATTGCAGAAAGTTGGCATAGCAGTTTGCAGCATTTATCCCAATGACATTTATTTTTTATTTATCTTAGACTTTACAAATCACAAATTGTTCATGTCTTTACAAGTGGACTACGTGTCAATTTTTTCTTTCAATTCTTTTACCTCTTTCATGGCATTTTGGTTAAGAATTTTGAGATATAAATACTTCCCACAATATATGCGACTTGTTTTATTTTACTCCCAATAAAAAAACTGTCCTAAAGTAGTTTTTCCTTTCGTACCCTGCAATATATAAGAGATAATAGTTATACCGATTGTTGAAAAATAAAAAATAAAAATGCAAGGAAAAGCAAAAATAAAAATTGATATTACTTTAACCGGAAGTACGATTTTTCCTAAAATAACTAGCGATCTTCCTTTCTTGGTATATAAACCGTGTACCAAATTTGAACCCAATTGAATGAAGCGTTTAAACGTTATCGTCACAAGAACGTCACGTCACAACATCGCGAAAATATCCAAAACGTATTCCGGGAACCTCTAAATGCTAAAATCAATTAAAATCTCGAAGTCGATTTTTATTGCGATTACAATACACCATAAAAGCGGGGAACATAAAAAAAGATAAAACTGCAATAATTTGATTTAATTTTGCATTAATTCATTAAAAATGGTAAAAATCTCCTATAAATTAGAGAAAGTGTGATTTTTTCACAATATAACAAATAATTTCTAAAATAAATTAGGAAAACCATTACTGCCGATGCACACGGGCGGCAAGTGACGTGCGTTAACGCGCCGGTAACGCCGCGTCACTTTTTTCTTTAATTGCATACGTGCGTCCTTCACGTCCGTCAACGCTGATAGGGTGCCATTTCTTAAGAAATACGAAATCATAATTTTAAAAATATCCATCATAATATATGTAGTTGATAAATATTTAAGATATGGAAGTTCAAAGGAAAAAGAAAGTAATATTTTCATTCTTTGTGTATAAATATTTTCTTCAAACTAATAACAGAAGGTTTTGGCTTCATCTATTTTTAAGTGAAAGACTTTTAAAGCAGCCTCACAACGATGTTCATCGATTTAAGAATGGACGAGCAAAAATTTTTCAATTATTTACGGATGAGTATAAGATCAACTTCAAGAACAATTCGTTTAAATAATTTTTTATTTATGTTCATTATCATGTAATTTACTCCACACAAAAGCGAGACAGTAAGAACTATTTAAACATAAATTGAAAGTCATTTTAACATACATTTAGCTGATTATAAATTTTGAACTTATAAACACCCGCCTATTGCATTGCGCATGATAATTCGCATTAGGTCAACTTTGTGCTCTTGGTATGCAACTTCCTCACACCGTTTCTTCGCGTTGCAACGAGGCTCCGCAATGACTTGCGGTGATGCTACAGTGCTGTCACCGCAGCTTCGTCTGCACTGAGCTTTAGAAAAATTGAAAAACTTTAGGATTCATTTAAAAAATGGCTGTCTATTTTTGTCTGTTGCTTTTTACACATCTATCTTTCTTGTAATGACAAAAAATGTTGCATGTGTTCATGTGAAGAGAATCACCTATCCATCAAAATCGGCTTGGTAATTTTCAAGATTACTTCATCATATTAGTGTAGATGTATATTTTTTGTGCAATTAACTTACCTTTAAACTTAAAATAATCAATTATGTTCTTATTGTTAACATTACTAAAATAGAAAAAAAAAACGATAAAAACTTCAAATATTTATTTATAACAATGTTTTAAAAATGTTTAACAATGCAAAATATATGTGCACCTAAAATGTTACATTTTTCTTTCTTTTTTCATTAAAACAATCACATTGTAAAAATTTTGGTGTCTACAACTATCACATACACATTTTACAAAAAATTGTAGTAGAAATTAACACAAAAAAGCACCCCTAATTGTATATTACATATGTATATAATCTAATAAAGAACTTTGTATTTTATAGTCATAAGTAGAAGATATATTAATATATTTCAAAAATAGTAAAACTTATTAATCATATAAAAATTGTGACTAAAATAAGAATTAAGTAATAAAAAAGTCGTTTAATTTATAATAAATGGCAAAGTAAAATAGCACATTAAAGAATGAGCAGCAAACAGCAAAATCATTTTTTCTTCTAAATGCACAAATATCAAAACTAAGTCTGTTGCACCTAATCAATACCAGCATCAAACATAATCAACAGCAACATTCAAGATGAAATTATTTATTGTAATTTCAAATTGTATAGGTATTCAAAGATTGATAAATTTGTATTGTTGTGCTCTATTTGAAAGTTTGAATTGTCAACCTAAATGTTTGGCAATTAATTCCGCTTCCCAACTCATAAATTTCAAGAAATACATATTACAATCTAGAACTCTCAGTGCAAGAGATAATGCCAAAAAATTGATAAAATTGTGCAATTTGATTGACTCTTGGATAACCCACTTTATACAGGAATACAAATATACAGCAATGCATTTAATCATCAAAGCCGATGTTGTTTATTATGTTCCAGATGTGTTTAATTGTTCTAATGGGTTTTTAAAATCAATTATTTTCAAAACTAAACCAAATTGATTCCTCTTTTACTTGGTAAAATTCCACATTTAAATAATTAATTGATACTTTTCCTATTTTATAATTTCCATCCATGCTTTTTAAAAATCTTTTTCATTCTTTACTTATTGGCGTTTTACATTTAATATCAATTTGACGTTGAAATAATGTAAAACGTCAATTAGGAAAGAAGGAAGAAGATTGTTAAAAGCATAGAGAAATTATAAATTTGGAATAGTATTGATAATGATTTATTTATACCAAAATAGAGGTTTGTCTACCGAATAAGTTAGCAGAAAGTCTGCTTCCACAAAATGGATTCCATTAAATTCCTGAATATAAATTAAAACCTTTGAGTTTGTCTCGAACTTTAATAATAATGTGCAACAGATTTTGTTTTGTAGTACAATAGGCTCATTAAGGAGGCAAATTTAAGAAATTTATTATTTCTTTTAAAAAATTGGAGTCACTTGTCTATCAGCCTTATATGTTAAATATTATTTTCTCAATGGCACTAAAGGTTCAAGGTTGCATATTTTTAATATGCTAAAATAAATAGATAAGTAATACATACATTTATTTTTGAACTACTATATAAATTATTTTATTAGAATACTATAATTTGAAATATTTTAATGTACCTTCCAAATTCCTTTTCTTATTTGGAATATAAAGCAACTTTTTTATAAGTATCACCCTACTAAAAAAATTGTCTACTTAGCTTACAAATAGCAATTTTAAAATATTGCATTATTAAACCTTAGTATAATTCCTACTAAACCCTATTTATTGACTAGCTATGATTTTCATATCATTTCATAAATTCATATGTGAACAAGTGTAATGTTTGTGTGTACACCTGTGTAGTTTCATTGGTGCAATATGCAAGTTTATTTATTTTAAATAATGACAATTTATTTTCACCTGTTTTTTTTGTTGTTAGAATAAGGATAACAATAATATAAACCTGTTTGAGTCAACATTTATACAACAAATAAATAAAGAGAATTAATGTCATATGCAGAGATTTAGGCAACGGTAATTGGAACATTAGGACTATTCATTGACAACCACAAAAATTTGCAATCAATATCTAAAAATACTGTCAAATGCAAGATTTAGCAATAAAAGTAAAGATATGTATATTATCAGGTTAAAAACTATGGTTTTTATAAAAATGAGAAAGTTTTATAAATGAAAATCTAAGAGCTGGCATATCTGGCAAGTACAGAATGTTCCCAAGCAAAAAAGAGACATTGACGAAATTTTAAAGGTCATAAATGAAACAAAATTAATGAATAAATTTCATGAAAATGAGGAAAATGATTTGAGTAAAAATAAAACTTTTTGCATTATGGTAATATCAAGTGATAAGTTAGCAAGTGTAGCACGTCAGTGTTATTGAGCATATGATTTGTGTAAATGTTGACTCCATTTCTTAATCAAAACTTTATTCAAATGGTGTTAATTGGTTGCTAGGAAAATATATAAATGGATCCATGCACAAGATGGTGAAACTATTCACTTTTCAAAAACATTCACAAATTAGAGACTAGATACTAATCATTTTCATTCCACTTCAGGAATAAAAATAAATAACTTACGTAATATTTCAACGAAATAAAGTTGTGCATATTAGAAAGAATTTGTGGAATAGTTTAGCAAGTATTTTTTTTGCGAAATATATTTTTCAGTCTGTTTCAATTGATCTTCCCTCTATGAACCTTCATTCTCTAACTACTACTATTCAGTACAAAAAATTTATTTATTACATTAATTTGGAAGATTATTTTCTTTTAAAGAATCCAGGATTCGTACGATGTTGTCCAATATGATACTGCTGTCCATGAAGGAAATTGTTTAACGAAGTTTTTAAATGTAAGTGTACTTTTTGAAGGACCGAAGAAATAATGGGCCGTTACTGCCATATCTAATATTGGTCCTTCATGATTTTTCGGCACCTATTTAAAAACAATATATTCATTTAATTTATTTCATAGCATCTGCACAAATCTATAATCTTATTGAATAATACATTTTTTTTCTTACATCATAAAATTAGGCTATGTGTTTTGTAATTTATTTATAAATTTTTTGAGTTTCAGAAATGGTAGACAATACCAAGTATAATATAAAAATCTGATTTACTTAAAACCTTTTGTATTTTATTTGTGAATATGTATACTAAGACATTTACCACTTTGGACTAAAACTTTAAATTTCATTTTTCACAAATATTAATTTATCTAACTAAGCTTGCTTGTCAACTAATTTGTGATCAGTTTCCTAATTGAAGAAAAAACCTTTAAAATGACAATTTTTTTCTTCAGACCACCAATACATTCTTGCCTCTGCAAAGAATGAGAAAATATTGCAGCAGCCCATTTAGTCTAGTCTTTTCAATGCTATTTCAAATAAATAAATTAAAATCTTGAAGCTTAAATTGGTATCTTTGAAGCAGCCAAATTAAAAAAAATCTTTTTTAATTATAACTTAAAATTAGATGCTACATATGTGATTTTATTTATATGCATCTGTTGTAAATTCTCTGTGTATATACTAAAGCATTGAGAAAGTTTCAAAAAAAGGTTATTTATTATATAAAAGTATAAAAATATGAATGAAAAGATCTTAATGAAATATAAAAAAAAAATTATATTATTGTATTATCTTCTCTACAATATTGATCTGAAACATTTTTTCCTAAAATTTGTTCCCTGTATACTTCATGGTCTCAACTTCGGCGACTTCATTATAAAATATATTTAAAATTGCTCATATTTCTACTTACCTTAAATTCCAAACTAAAATCAAACGGTATTGGATCTCCTTCATATGAATAAAAAATGAAATAAGTGTCTCTTCCTTGCCATGGATTAGATGCTAACAAAGGCTTACTAGTCAAATTCCAGTTATGTAGTTGTACTCCTTTAACAGGTGATAACATGACCGCCATAGTTGACGGTCCATCTATAAGAAAATCAAATTTCTTTCCAGCATTAGTTTTTTGTTGATCCAATATAGTCATTTTAACAGGAAGGGAATAGTACGGTTTGGGTCCTGGAATCCAGTGTGTTTTCCATATTAAGCTTAACACAGGCACTAAGTAAGGTAATCCACAATATAGATGATCAATACAATCTTGATCAACTGGAATTGCGTTTAACATTTCAGGTACATATCGATCCACTGAATGGGGACTATTAATGTCAAAATCAATGATCCAATATCCAGTAGATTCATTTATTATTGCTCCAGAATAGTCATGAAATGTTCTTTTAGTATGCTAGAAAGTAACCAAATTAATTTCCCTTAAAATAAAATATAAAAAATAACTTACAGCTAGCATAAATCTTTGCGGTGCAATTGAGCCAGTTTCCCCCGAATATGGAAATCCGAGAGGAGTAAGTAATAATACCGCAAAGGATATTAAAAATAAACCAATTAATAAATTGAAAATTCTGTAACTATCACGTACTAATAAAATTAATATATTTGCGAAACTAAATAACAAGGCAAATAAAAAGCTGATCATAAAGCCGATTAAAAGTTCTGAATTGTTTCCAGATCCTGCTCGACCCATAATAGGAAAAAATAAATATAAAGCACCAATAACTAAGTAGAAACTTTGCACAAATGGCAAGCCCATTGCGGCAATATGTAGAAATAACCATTTACCATCTGAAACAAAATATTTCAATTTATTTTGTTGAATAAATTCTCAAGTGCAAGTATGAAGATTAAAAGATAATGTAGATATATTATAATTAGAACATGTGCAAAAATGCATAGATGAGATCATGCTATATAATTTCTTGTGTCACCCAGGTCAATCAAAAGATCCTAAAGGTGACTACGATTTTTGTAAAATACCATTTATTCAGATATTTTCAAATTAAGGTTACTCAATTAATAATAAACAAAATCATATGTAAAATTGCATTTTAGTGCTGATGTGTTATTTTATGAATGATTTCAGAAAAAAAAATTCTCATGCAGATGGAATAGATTTTCTTTCTATTTTGAAGAACAGCAAGAAAGGCTCATAGTCAGTAGCGTTTTGCACCTTCTATTCATCTATAAAAAGAGGAAATATATATATATATATATATATATATATAATATGTTAATATTTTATATTGACTCATATTTGAAAGAAAACAAAATCAATAAGCTTTCAAACGGCATATATGTTCCAAGGTTACATATAGCCAAATGACAATTTAATAAGAAAAATTAAATTAAGCAAATCCATCTTAAGCTCTTTATAAAGACAATTCGCAAGCAAAGAAGTCTGCTCTACTACTCTATTAAAATTATGATTCCCTAAACAAGAGGGGTATTTCCTCATCAATTTAAGATAAAATATGTACCTCAAAATTATAAAATAATATGGAGAAAAATAACTTCCTTGCTTGCAAAATAAATATTAATTCAGTTATAAACTTAATTAAGCCAAATACACACATACACTTCAACATGCAATACAAACAACTACTAGCAAACCACTTGGTTCTTGTTATCAAAATAGTCTCATACAAACACTTAAATACACATAATAAAAAAGGTTTACAATACTTTTCCAAATGAGTTCCAATATCATTATACTCATTTTAGAAAATAACTGATATATTTCATGTTACAAATAAAAATAAAATATTCTCATAGAAGAGGAACGGATAATATAATATAGTTGTATGTAAAATTTGAAGTATTGCACAAAGTACATAGGTGTCTTAGTTCAGCAAAAATATACCTAATATATTTAATGGGCAAAATGATTTTGCTAATGTTATTAGATAAGTTCAAAATACAATTTTTTATTAGATTCCACATTACTCATTATTAGAAATAAATTTAAAATGTACCTCTCCATTTCCTGAATAGTTTTGATTTTAGAATATTTCCTATAAGTGGGAAAATGACCCACAGTAGAGGTATAAAGCTTGACCGGATTCTCATGAAGATTCCAGTTATTAATGTTATAGTCCATAATAGTTGATATGCATCGTAGTATAATTGGAAAACTGTCCAAGGCCACACATCGATATCCTACAATAAAAAAAATTAATCTTTGGGTAAGGAAAATACAAATTTTTCATCAAAATATTAAATTGCATAAAAATTAAAAATAAAAGCCAAAATTTGATTAAAACAGACAGTTTAGACTTGTTATCCATTCAACTTATAAATTATCTCATCAAATAAAGTCATTATTTTCATATACAAGAATATTTTGATATGTGTTATATATCTTTTTTTTTCAATTTCTTTGCATCAGAAAACTATCTCAGCACCTAATAGTGTTGATCTGCATTAAAGGGGTACAACTGGAGATGAATGATAAGGAAATATTTTGATCAAATCATAGTTGTTCAGTATGCGCAACTGAAAAACTGAAATGTCCTTTAAGAATCAATAATAATAATAATAAGTTGAATGAAAAGGGCATATGATAGTTTCTAGTGCAGTGAAAATATACAAGTGATGTGATGAAATGAATGAACTTTAAAAATTGTTTTATTTCTTACCTTATGATAATATTTCGAGTGTAGGAGAAATACGGCCATCGAGACTAGAATTGAAGGTATCACATATAAAAAGAATGCCCAGAGGGGTCTTGCGTACCAACTCATTGTACGACCAAATGCATTTAATAACAATGCAATAAACAAACAAATAATTATGCTAGCTAACCAACTAAGTAGAATAGCACAAATATTTTGGCTAACTTTTGTAATATATTTCTTGGAAGTCATAACTAGAACAAAAAGAATATTTAATGCATGATTTATTACAAAATTAGTTCTAAACATACCATTTGATGTATCCTTAATGTTAAGATAAATCGAATAAATAGATAATATCACAGCAGATATATTAATGAGATCAGAAATGAGCATGGGCCATCTGATAACAAAAGCCCCTAAAAAATCAAAAAATACCAAATTTCCAGCTCTATGGTTTTCTACGTTTGAAAGTTGATGTCCTTGTGCCATACCACGTGCTAAAGCTAATATATTATCACCAGTTCTTTGAAGGGAGCCTAATGGTATTTGATCTATTGTATCAAATTTCGTATGATACACGTATCCATTTGCAGACCAAGCAAAATCCAAACCTAAATAATAATAAAATATTAAGTCTTCTTTTCTATTTATGTAGAATTCGAAAAAGTTGCTGTTCCGGTACTGGGTATCATATTTAACAACACTGGACTGAAAGGTCCTATAATCTACGGATACCACATCACTGACATTTCCAAAGAATATTTTCTTGAATACTCTTAATGTTTTTGTATATGTTAAAAAAATTTTGTTCACTGAATTTTATAATTGAGAAATATTAAAATCAATTAAAAATTATAAAAAATGCATTTAACTAATATATTCCATTTCCCTTCTTGACTTTTTTACAAATTGTACATAACTATTTAAAAACTAGGCCAACTATGTTAAAATTTATAGAAATTCTGTAGATTTTGTCCTAAATTGATGTTTTTTTCTGGAAGAATTTTTGTAACTAACCTGATATGTTTCCAAAGTCCCGAAAAATTCTGTAATCTGTGTCACCTGGAATAACACCACTTTGAAATATTTCTTGGGCAAGTGAAGAGGCATAAGGATAAGGCACTTCCTCTGCATATGTTTCCAAGATCCAAGGATGATTCGGACCTGCTTGGAAAAGTACTTCACGTCCACCAGCACCACAGGCTTCTAAATTTATAAATGCTCTCACCTATAAATAATAGCTTTTTTTATAAATGAAAGGAGAAAAATGGTATTTTTATCCAGAAGTTATAAAAGTCATATAAGTTAATTTATATTTACAATATATCAATTAATTCAAAATTATTGCAATTCCCCAAGTTGGTACATACTGAAGTTTACTTGATTTTTTTTAATATATATATATCCTTTTTGAAAATTTTTAAGTACTAATTTTATTCCCTAAGGAACTCTTTAGTTTTTATTTCTCTTGAGATTTAAAATACCATATTACTTGTATCTATTTCCATTATAGAAGAAAATGTTATCATTTTATTCCTAGTTGTAGAAAAAAATGTTTAACTAAATTGTAAAGATAACTAAAATTATTAATATGAATTTTTATTTGCATTAAATGTTCATAAATGCAAAAATAAGTAAAAAGAATTCTAGTGTTTTGTTAGAAAATTAATTTTTCAAATTAAGTAAAATAAGTTCTATTCTTAGTTATAAATTTTCATCAATATAATCCTAATTATTCTGAACAGGATGGTGATTGTGTAGAAGACTTAAGTTTTCTTGCCCTAAATAAAGAGAAAATCATTTGAAAATATGCTTGTTCTAGCATTGGCAGGCCCAACTTTTGTATTGGTAAAATGTTTTTCACCTAATCAAAATGCCATCCCGTAATGAACCATAATATACGAACTTTAAAAAAAAATAATTTTTTATTTATTTTCTATTTGAATCTTAAATCATTAGGTCAATTTTAGACCAAACCGTAAACATGAAGGTAGTAGCCAGATAGATTTTTTAAACCTCCTTCTAAAATGAAGGGGAAATGATTCCATGAACAAAATATAATGGGAAATTAATTTTAAAAAAATGTAATTGACGAGATGAAGAATAAACTGTAAAAGCTATTTTAATCTGTCCATTAGAACTTAATTTGACTAAAATTACATGTAATATATTTTACTTGCCTCTTTAGCCCATTTATGCTGTGTGACGAAACCATGAGATGCAGGCAAAAAATTTTCTTCACCTCCATTAAATAGGAATATTATGTTATGGCGTAAAATTTTTTCAGATTTTGAAATGACTCTTAACATTTCTAACATTACGGCACAACCAGCACCATCATCACTTGCACCTGAAATATTAAATTTTATTTTTAAACAACAATGACAAACCACATATTTTTAAAATTGTTTAATGTATTTTTGCATAAATTTCTTTAAGTAAACTTATTTTTTAAATTCTTTCAACAGTAATTAACTCTTTTTAACTCCTTTAGTAAGAGTAGTTCCTCCCAATTAGAAAACTAAAAATGTTATCTCCAATTTTAATGAGTTATATTTTGTGGTTTTCGCTATTAACTCAAAATCTGTGCATAGTATTAAAAACATGTTTCAGATAAAAGTTGTAGATTTCGAGTAAATAGCGAAAAACTGCAAAACAACGCGCCTTTTACTTATGGGGCAAAATTTGTAAAACTTTTCGTTTAAAAAAATATTATTGCATGTATATTAAGTTGCATACAAAGAAAAATCAATAAATCATGATAGGACATCTGGTGACATAATTTATTATTAAAAAGAAATCTAACCTAAAATATACAAAAACATAGCTTTTTAAAGTTTAAATAATGTCATCAGACGAGGAAGATTATATGTCAGAAGCATTTTTAAAACAAAGGTAAGTTTATTTTGAATATGAAATTAAAATAAATTCGTTAATTCTTTACAAGGATTAATTAACGATTTAAACTGCTAACAAATCCTACAACCTTCACATTTTTATTCTTTGATTTGACAGGAGTTCATTTTAATTTTAGTGAAGATGTTTGTCCAGGTTTACCCAAACGAAAAACATCCCAACGAGAACATGAATTATACAAGAAAAAATTAAAATGCGCCCCAGTAAGTGCAAAACTAAAAGAACAAACTTTACGAGAAGAAGGTTTAAACAAAGCAATTTCTAGCGATAATAAAGGCTTTGCAATGCTTGCCAAAATGGGTTATAAACCAGGTACAAGTTTAGGAAAAACTAACGAAGGAATTAAAGAACCAATTAACATAGAGCTGAGGGATAAAAAATTGGGTGTTGGTGCTCAAAAACCTAAAACTAAAAAATATCCTTTAGATAAAAAAGGGCCAGACATTATAAAAATGGAAAGTGATTTTAAAAAAAATTTACATGAACGAAAAAACGAGAAAGTTATAAAAAGATATTTCTATAAAGCGCAAAGTAGCTGTGAACATTTAGATGATACAAATGTAAGTTAAATTTTGAAAGTTTTTATTTTATTTTTCAGTATTTTGTTTCTTTTTTTTTAGGGAGTAAAAGAACCTGTAGAAGATTTTTATTGGCCCCGGTCAATTGTTGATAAACTTCGTGGAGTTAAAAGAAAATCTGAGGATGATGAAGATTATGATAGGGAAGAAGCTGAAAATGAAGAAATAGAATATGAATCATTGATATCATTAGAAAATTTAAACAAAATTGTCGATTATGTTCGCCAAAAGTATTTATATTGTATATTTTGTGCAGCCCATGCTTCCGATCCTGAAGATTTTGAAAATTTTTGTCCCGGAGCTTATTTAGAAGATCATGACTTGGATTAATGTATTTCACACTATGTATAAATTTATTTCGAAAATAATAAACACCTGTTTTTTTTTAAATTTTTTTTGCTTAAGTTTTTTTTAACACGTTGACTGCCAACTACGTGATAATACATAGTAAGAAAACTGTTCCAGGATGCCAATTACAAATTATCTCGTAGAAAATGTACTAGCCACTTTTGTAAATTTACGAATATAATCGTAGAATTTAATTGTATTTTAATATAAACGGCTCCTAGAAACAACATTACCAAAACGAATTTGAAAACAGTTCAAATAAGTAAGACGGTAACAATATTCCTTCTTGTCCCCTCTGCTCTGCTAACATTTTAAATTACATTAAAATGGTTATGAGATTCATTTTATTTTCATAGGTTGGCATACATCAACAACGAGCTATTGGGTGGATGACGTATAACATAACTTTGTAGCTACCTAGATCATTATTACAAAAAAATAATTTATTAAAAATTATATTTTCTATTTCTTGTTTGCTTTAATCAGACGGACAGTTTCTACAGGTCCAAGATAAAAATTCCAATCCCGGCGAGTCACGAACTCACGACCTTAAAAGTTTAACATGACGTTTATTTTATTTACATTAGATTTTTTCAGTCTACATCCTCATTCTGTTTCTATGAAGTAGACATAGGAAGACCCCCACATGCAAAAGATAGAAAGATGGATTTAATAAAAGGCTGCAATTTGAATTTTTTGTTGTAATTTTGGCACTAAAAATGAACAATTAAATTTTTCAAATCTAAAATTTTAGTAATCCTGGATTGAATGCCAATTTTTGTACCAATTTAATTCCTAAAATTTCATAAACTAGGAAAATAAATATTCAGAAATGAAAAATATATGAAGGATTTTAATCTATCGATCAAATTATCATTTAATCAAAATTAATATGAAAATATTTAAATTACGCATTTTTTTATGAAATTCAATTAATAGGATTATGACTTTATGGACTTAGTGTATATTTATATTTTTATTTAATTAACGATCATACAAAAGTAAATAAAAATAAAAAGTAATCAATATTAATATTTATGTAACTGACTTTAAGGATCAAATATTTGTTTTAGAGTAAACCCACCACACCTGTGTCGATTTATATGATAAACTACATAAATATTAAATTCAATTAAACATTGACAGAGATAAGATAGAAGGCCTAAATATAGATATTAATTATATTTATGGGTGGTATAAGGTCAAATATGCACAATTTGTTTTTATAAGATGAGCAAAACTGGTTTGGCGAGACAAATATTTGGAACAAAAACAAATTAGTTAAACATGAATAATTTAAAATGAACACTGAGAATATTAAATAAAAAATGTAAAAGTAACAATTCGTAATGTTGAATAGTTGCGAATGGAATTTCTGAAAAATTTGCTTCATTTCAGTTTCTAATTATTTTTGGCGGTTTTTGTTTCTAAATTTTTAAATTTAAAGTTTTCTGCTGGTACAAATTCAAAATTAGCCACAGAGGCTTCAAAAATCTACCAGTTTTATTAATTATATATATATATATATTTTTGAGTGTTGAGGAATCGATTATCTAAAATAACATTGAGACTGATTTTCACCCAAGTTTGAATGAATAAAAATATTAAAAAATAAGCTTTAAAAGCTTGTAAAGGTTATAAATATTTATTAATCATGTTCAGAATTTTTTTCAACGTATTGATTGCACAATAATGATTTTTCAATTTTTACAAGCCAAAAAATTCATTGTTGTTTTTTAATTGTGAAGTTTTCTTTTAATTTGAAGGAAATAGTGACTGCAAAATCACATTAAAAATCTCCTTTTTTGCAATCTCCATTTTTTACCAGAACAAATAAAAAAGATGTCCTAAAGGTTTAAATTATGTACTTTTAAGAAATTATTTTTTTTAAAGAAATTTACGGAATAATACATCAATCGGCAAAAATTAATTTCACATTACTCCTCTCCAATAATCACATAAAATTTCAAAATAACATTCCCATGCTAAATTACAATTTACCATAAATATTTAATCTAAATTAGATTATAACTCACTATGCTATTATTAATATTCCGAAGAGGTATCATACTTTCCTGATGTATTATTGATCAGAAAATTACTTCAGTTTAAGCCAGTACACTCAATATATATGAAACCTTTAAAAGTAAATATAGATTTACTTACCAGGACTATCAACTACAGTATCATAATGACAGTTGATTAACAAACTATTCTCCGAGTCAATATGCGACCCAACTTTCACAATCACATTTTGTAGGTTGCGATAAACATTTGTCATTCCATCGAGGAATTCCAAAGCAAAATCACCGCTCACTTTCTGTACATCTAGTTGAATTATGTTATTTGGTTTTGAATTTTTTATTATTTCCTGAATTTCTTCTTTTAGTAAATTCACAGCAAGAACTTGATTTATGTGGCTGCCAGCTATACGAGGGCCTAGTGCAGTAATTTTCTTTAAGTAATTGTAAGATCTTTCAGCTATAAATCGATTTGGATGTTTGTGTTCATCTTCTATTTTTAAACCGACTGGTAATTGTTTTTCAATCACAATTACAGCTGCGAAGACGATTATAATAAGGCCTAACACTGATAATAGATGTGCTGCAGGGAGTGGAGCGTGCTTTCTAAGTTTATCTTCACGGTTGCTGCCATTTGTATTTGAATGGAATGTTTTATCATATTTGCGCTGCCTTACATTCGGCATATTCTGAAATTAAACAGAATTGTTATAACCTAACTTAAGGAATACACAGGAATATAAAAATGTATAAGTTTCTAATTTTATCTTTAAAATAATGTAATAGATAAATGATAAGATTTATGTAATAAAATTTTTACTTTATAAAACTGGTTTATACTAGCAAAGAGATTCATACACCTGCCTCACTTAATTAAATTAATTTAATTTTAAATAAATTAGTATTCAATTTGGGCGAAGTTGGTAGATTTCAAATTTGCAGTCTGAGATATAGAACTATGTTTTAGCCCTTTCTTCACTCAAAAAGAAGACAATGCTTGAACAAAGAATAAAAAATTATTCTAATTTCATTTTACAAGAGCTTGTTTCACAATCTGTAAAAATATCAATTTACTTAACTGTTAGATAAATGCTACATAACCTCCAAATTTAAGTCTTATACGTAACTGATCTAACAAACTATTAAACTGTTTTATAATTATACATATGGGGATATCCACATGAACTGTAAAAGAAAATTCTTTTGCCAAATTTTGTAAAAATATTCCTTGGATACATCTGAGTATCTTTAAATTTTGTTATATTTTTTGGATGCGAGGATTTACGAAGTTTGGAGAATTTTGTTCATATTTATTTTATACAGGATTTTCGATAATAAAGGCCATAAAGTATTATTTTACATCCTTGTTATATAAATAATTGTTTGATTCATGATATAAAGCTCATCACCAATTGAATTTTTGTATCAATAGTTAATCAATTTATCCTCCCCTCCTTTGTACTAGGTAAGTACAATTACAATAAAAGCAATCAATAAAGGTAATTGCTATATACATGTAACTTTAATATGTGATTTTTTATATTCCATAGAAACAAAATGTTTACAGTAACTTGTCAGATTTTTTTTATTGTATTTATTTTTAAATATTAACTCATGCAAGAAAACAATTTAAAACTAATTGCAATAAAACTTATTAAATAATTTATGGAAATAATGGAAACAAAAATTTTGTTATCTAACTAAAATTAGATTAATTAGAAAGATATCAGCTAGGGTGTTCGGTATTATTCCTTTTTATTATAAGAAGATTAAGGATATCATCTCATTTACTGAAAGTCAGCATTTCTATTTGAATTACACTTTTATTTTAGATTTAATAAATATAATGGTATTTTATACAATAAATTGCATGAATAAATTTAATACTAACACCAAAACGTAAAATGAAACCTGTTTTGGTTTCATGAGTATGCTATGATTGCAATGTAGAAAAAATATTTTATAAAAGCTTATATTCAAATTATATTTTATTCTTTTTTCTTAAAAAATCAATTGTATTTATTTGAATAATTTGAATTAATTAAATAAAAATTGTAACTACACAGCACTTCATCATAAAAATTACTATTATTCAAAGTGTTTACCTTATTATATAAAAGAATGCATTCCTTGAACAGGTGGTTAATTATTATGAATAACTAGAGGTCAGCAAGTTACGCACATTTTATGTAAAAATTCAACATTCAATTGTACAATACTTGCATCCTAAATTTAAATATACAATAATTATTCTCTTTTGATTATATATTTTTATACATTTAATAACATAAACTATTAAAAAAAAAAATAGAAACTGTACATTTCAACAAGTCAGCATATATAAATTAAACAAGTGACAAACAATTAACTGGCCTGCTTTGATTTTATTGTTAGAATATGTTTAAAAATAATTAAGTTTCAAAAATAATTATTAAAGTTTACCCAGCTTTTTACAAATGCTATTAAAATTTGAATGTTTTTTTTTACATAGAAAAATAAAGTAAACATTCTTATCAAATGTATTAATTCACAACAAAACAATTTGCATGATTAACACTTGCACAACCTTATCAGTTGCAGTAGTGATTGAGAAATCAGAATAATTCTATTTTGCTGGGAAAATTTTGTAACAATGGAAATATAACATATTGAAAATTTCTTGTTCACGTATTATTATAAATTATCGAATTTACGAAGCTTAAAATACCTCAAAAACTTCCGATACATCTTCACAAAGTGAGAGTTTAGCATGCCATGTCATCAGGAACAATCAACAGTCCATACTTTTTAGAATAATGAAGGTGGCTATGACTGCCAATGATATTGTTCACTACCAACTTTTTCTAGGGAAAATTAAATAGAATAAATGTGAATGACATGTGATTCCATTAAGATGGCACTACTTGCCATACTGCACAAGATATTGAAATTCTCAGGTTGGAGCTTTTCTCATTTTGGAAACCAAAATGGTCACCGAAAAATTTGCGATCTAATTGGAGTTTCTTGAAATATAAGGTTTATGTGAACCATCCTGGGATGATTCAATAATTCAAAAAAGATATTGAGCGCCATATTCTTGAAACGCAGAAACCTTTCCTTCAAAATATTTTCCAAAAAATTAATAGAGCTGGGGTGCCCATGAGGGCGACATTTTATTTTACGTTTAGTATCAACATTTACACTATTTAGATCAATGAAAATTTTAAATAACTTCATTTAACTATTCGATGATGCGTATTTATTAAAATAGTCTGTGGACTAATTAGAATTTGTCGAAAATCCTATCGGTTAAAGAAATAGCAAAAATAATTATTATCTCATTCTTATTTAAATATGAAGGTTGAAAAATTGAACAATAGTCTTATCATTAATGACTTATTTCATTTGATTATTTAAACATGGGTTATGTAGGTGGATCTTTGCATTCAATAAAATAATTATCTGATAAGTATGCAGACTAGTTTAAAATGGAAATTGAAAATACATTTACATCAACCTTTGTATACAATGTAGATTGGTAAAATGTTGCAACAAACAAATTTCGTACAATATTTCAGTATCCATTATATTTTAAAATGATAATAGCTATTTCTGTATGAAAATGTCTAGATCCACCAAGGTCAAGTCTGGATTTTGTTCCTTTTCACGAACTTGAAAAGTTCATATATGAAATCTAAATGTTGTGTGTGTGGGTGTGTATGTGGACTCTGTTATTTTGAGGTAATTTTGAATTCTGATTAAAGATTCAGAAAGTATATCGAAAAATAATGGGGGTAGTTCCTTAGTCACATTTTGGTAGCTGTTGAGGAACCCGCCGATAATGGGGGTCAAAGTGTCACATTTTTTAAAATTTTTAACCATTCTATTTTGTCAAAAATAATGAAGTTGAAATATTTCAAAGCAGGTTATGTTATCCGTCATCTACCCAATTGCACAGTTATAAAGCTTGTTGTCGATGTATATCAACCTATAAAAATGAAATAAAACGTTAGTAACTAACGTTACATCTCATTTCCACTAATTGTGACCCGAAAATTATGAACAAAATATCAAAATCTCCAATTTTAAATTGTTCCATCTCTTTCTAACTAAACAAACCGCCAATCATTCCATTTTCATTCCACTCATTATAATCAATAATCCACAATTGTGGAAATGAGAAGTAACATTAGTTACTAAAGTTTATTTAATGTTTAGAGGTGTTCCTCAACAACTACCAAAATGCTAAAAAGAAACTACCTTCATTACTTTTCGATGTACTTTCCGAATCTTCAATCAGAATACAAAAATACCTGAAAATAACAGAGTATACATTCGCTCATACACAACACAAACACATACACACACGCACACACACACAGAAATTTAGATTTCATATATGAACATATTATACCATGTCAAACTATTTGTATACTTTGTTTTTGAATTGAAATAAGTGTTGAATGATATATCTCAATATCACATCTAAAAACGGTAGAAAATAGTACTGGAAAAATATAAAATTACATTTTCACCTGGCGCTGATTTTGAATTCATAATTACAACAATTGTTTAGTTCTTCTGAAAAGAGAAAGAAATTTTCACATATGATAGTTTGACGTGGTAGCGTTGAATAAACATAAACAGGCTATATCCTGAATATTATCTTCACATTTTCAAAATTTATACTCAGTATGATTCTGCAAAGTAATTCTTCAATTGGTAATTTACATCGTTTATCATACAATTATGAACGGTTTTTATATTTGAAAATTTTAATTTGCATATTTATATCTTTACTTCTAATTAAATAAATATACAAATCATATTGTATAATTGGAATATAAATATCAAATCAAAGGTTACTCTAACACTCTACGAACAAATCAAACTATATGATTAAAAAAATAAAAAATGAATCAAAGCCAAACTCTCAATTGATTCATTGACATATTAACCCCTATGACCGTACCACTTGCTCTTAGCATAAATTTATATTAGAAGCCACATGCCACATACAAAATAAACAAACAACTTCTAATTAAATGAAACAAAAAAAAGATAAACCATAATAAATGTATTTTAATTATTTAAAATAACAATAATCAATCACTGCGGAAACTAATTTTTATAATAATTATATTATTATTAATTAATGAGTTGAGTGTTTCTTTTTTCTGTTGTATTTTTTTATGAAATGGAATTGTGGCTGTTTTTGTTGTTATTTAGAAAAAAAGTTGAGATTTTCTTTACTTACCTTTGACATGTTTTTGGATCAAAAATAGTTAATGAAGAGACATTTATTTCATTCAATTATTGCCGGTTTTTAATGAAACCTCCAGGATAAAGGGGTAGGACGCACGCACATTTTAGTGTTAATTATTTATTTATTGCTATTTATATTTGACATTAAGAACAGTGCCACTCGTTCTTATGTCACTTCTCATGTGTTATTGTGGGTTGTTAGGAGATTTCACTGCACCTCTTTACAACTCGTGCATGCGCAAACTTTGGTATGCACGTGATTCATTTTCTTAAAGAATTATTATAAAATCCTATAAATAAAATTAAAAATAAAGGAAATTCGAAATGAAAATATTCCATACAACATTTATTCATTATACTGGTAAAATTATTTTTATTATAATCAAAGTATAGGCAACCAAATTTACACCAAGCAGTATGTATGGTGGGATCACCCGCGAAAATTATTCAACTTGGAATATTTATATTCTTCTTTTTTCGTCCAAGTTAGTATTTTTTTACTTTATTTAAATATCTTACATGTTATCTTAATGATACTAAAATTAATCTAACAGACTAACCATTAATTTTACTGTGATAAATTTGCATGCTTAATTTATAGCTTGTATTTATCCAGATTTTTTCCACAATGGTTTATTGACGCTCACGCACAATGTTTTGCATTTAAAACAGAGCTCAATACAGGATATATATTTAATAAATACAATCTTTTACACAACCCCACAGCTGGATACCATAAAGCCACATCAGTTTCACTACTTGGTTGTATATAGTATTGTGAGTTGACAATTTGGAATTTTTTCCAAGAAATCATTAGTGCTTTTTGTATTTCTGGTCAACGTCTGTTCTCTTTTTCTGTACATGCTCTTTCCACTTAAGTGTAGCATCAAAAGCCATTCCAAGATATTTCCATACGGAACTATGATGCCATTGATATTTATTGACACTTGTTGTGTTGATTTTTTGGTAATAAAGTTAATGTGTATTGATTTAAGTTCGTTGAGTTTGATCCTCCATTGACAAGTCGGTTTGATTATAGCGTTGCTTGCTAAATGGAATTTCCTACTGAAGCTGTTAAGATCTTTGCCGACTGCAAATGTGGATATTGTGTGTTCCAGAATGGGTATGTCACTGATATATGAGGGTTTCTACAAAAAACGCACCTGAGACATTCCAGGATATAACTTTTTTTAAGTTATACCTATGCGAATTCTGTAATGACCTACCTTTTACCCTAAAAGATGATGTTTTTATAGTGAACAAGAATATAAGAGCTAGTGGCACAATTTTTTTTTAATATTGATTTTTGACGTTTTTCGTGTTTTTCCACCAAAGTAAACATTTTGGTAAAACGTACAAGAGAACAAAATTAAGGAGTGAAAAGTTTCCTAACTTTCTCGTCTTGATTTCTAGTTGAAGGAAATTAAAAAATGTGGCTGAAAATAGAAAACAATTATATCCAACCAATCTTCGAATTCATTGGATTCGGAAAAGATCATAGAAAGCGGAAGATATTTTGCTTTAATTATAACAATTTTAAACGGGCTAAACATATGAAGCTGCGTAGGAAACAGATTATTTTGGGATATGATTCTGTGAATTTAAAATATTTTCCGGTTATTAAATCAATTTTTTTGTAGACTATGAGTAACGGAGGGGATGTGTGGAAAATCAAATCAAAATATAGACCATTGACTTCTGGAATCTGTTTATAAAGCCTCCAGAACGTCCGAGGTGAAATTTCAGGAAGATCCAATACACCGTCTAGAGGTTCCTGGCTATTAACTCTTAGAACAGAGAGACTAATTTTAATTAAAAGTCATGATTTTTAGATTCCCAACCCTCTCATAGCGGCCATACGATTGAGGAATCGGTTTTCTAGAAAAAAAACTTCTTTTTCATACTATTCATAAATACCCCTTTCTGCGATTTTTTTTTCTCAAAATTTCTCCACAATGTTATATTTTTTAAAAATTCTTAAAAGTCAAAAAAGAATTTCTCGAAGCTTAAAAATTTTGGTACAAAATATATATTGTCAAATTCTAACTACTAAATTTTTAGACCAAATCATCTTATAGATTCAGGAATAAATGGAAGAAAAATAATTGTAATGAAATTATTTCATTTGTAACCGAGAAACAATTAAATATTTTGGCTTTATTATATTTTACATAATAAGGTTAAATAGTACAGTTGAAACACCCTTGCAATGTATAAATTTAAAGATTAGAAATATATTAAAGAAATTTTTTCAAGAGAATTTCATTCTGTATCAACAGTACTTTGCAACAAGGGATCCGAATAATTATTGCCCATTTCATGTATATCCAATACAATATTAATAAGCGTCATTGTTACCAAAGCCATCAACACAATATTATTCCAATAATTTGCTCTCCGTCTCATGGATGTTTTCTCTACATTTACACTCAATCCAAGAAATGCACATATTACCATAACCATAACCTTAAATCAGAATAAAAAATAAATTAAGAAGGATGAATAAATGCAATAATAAAATAATTAATATCCACAAAACTATTTTATTTAGAGTAAATTTTGTTTTTGATGGAAAGTAATTTTGGAAAATTTAATATCAATTAGAGAAAATTAAATTAAAAGACATATGGTTTTAACTTTTATATAATATTTATACTAAAAAAGTACCTTGTTCCGATTCCTGTTCATTTTCTAGCAGTATGTGCGTACTTGTTTCGAATTCGATATTATTTATTCATTTTTGGGGATACTAAGGGACAGTTAAAAATATAAAATAAAAGCTTTAACTATATCTTTTGTTTATATTTTATGTATAAACATACAATTTTTACAAGTATGCTATATTCATATGAAGAATGAAAAGTTAAATTTGATAATTTATTAATAACTTTTCAATAGCAATATTGATTTAAACAAATTATTCTTCGATTTCTGAAAGAGAAAATTTTTCTTTCATTTCAAAGGTGTTTATTAATATACTGATATATGTGTCTAGTCCAATAAGTACCAGAACGAAATTATTCCAGAATTTTGCTTTCATTCTGTGGTTATTGTTTTGGATGTCCCAACGTAATCCAAGAAAGACGCATACGCAGACATCTATCACCTTCAAATAAAAAAGTCAAATTGATACGAAAATAGTAAAGAAACTTCTAAAGTGATAAATATCCACAAAACTATTTTATTTAATCAAAAAAACAACATTTGATTTAACGTAAACGCAACTTTAATATTTTTTTTTTTTTAGCTCCCTACAAAAAAAAATATGTCCACATATGACTGGGAATATTCTAAAAAGAAATGTATTTCAACGTAATTTTCAATTCCATTTATATGAAGATGGCATTTTAATATTAGTATGTCTTTCTTACATCTGTAAGTTGAAATGGGTATGATGCAATGACAGAAAATTAAAGCAATGTTCTTTTTCCAATCTGAAGTGTTTATATAGAAAACACGACTTTTGTTGAAAAAAATTTCGCTGGTTACACCTTTCGGTTAGACGTAACCTTGCAATGCACTGACCTATTTGTTTTAAAAGTTTGATAACTCTTATTTTAACGTAAAAGGGAAACTGGGCAGAGAAATTATCCAAATGATCCAAGGTGGGTAATTGAACTGGTAAAAGATATGTGGGGTAATTATAATATAATCGGAGTATTGGAAAAGAAATAAAGTCTTAGAAATCCTCGAGATTAGAATGCTCAGATTAATAATAAGTAAAACGAGAAGTGATAGAATCCAAAATGAAATAATAAGTGCAATGACTGAAATGATGATCCAGGAAGGAGACTGTAATGGTTTTGGCACATGTTGAGAAGGAATGAAAATTATATTAAAAAGAGGCAGAAAGGTGTAAAGGAGGGAAAAAAGGAATAAATAGCTAAAGAGAAAGAGAAGCATTACACTCGCTAGAACAATTGTATGCATTTATATATTTAACATAAAGAAAAGAAAAACAAAAAAATAAAATTACTCTACCAAACCTATCATTCTTTATGTATTTCAATGCTCTTAACCCGAATCCGCCGTCAGAAATTCACCAGCACGTCAACTTTTCATTGTATATACACTATATACGATAAAAGTTTCATATCATTTCGTCCCAAGTGTCCCAACTATCTGAGTACTTTTATCGCATGAAAAGTTGAAGTGCTGGATTATTTTTGACGACTTATACATTATGGATATAATTACATTAACATTTGAATTTTAAATGAAATATTTCGCGTCTTTTAAATTATTTTTTTTCCGTAGCAAAATAAAAAAAGTTACTATGTTTGGTTATCTTATTATTATCGGCAAGTTACTGTTGCTTTAATTGTTTGTTATTGTTTCTTGAATTACTGAAAATAAAAAAATTTATATCCTGCATATTTTAATAAGTTAATTTAAGTCTATAAAAAGACTTATAGAAAGCTTTTCTGTGAAATATTAAAGCAAATGAACTAGAACTTAACAATAACTTGTCAAATTTCAAAATTTAATGATAATGTTAACTGTATAGAGATTCTTTGAAAAAAAAAAAATATTTTGTCTTCGTTATTCACTTTAAAATGCGATTTGAATTACACATTAACAGTTGAAGGATTTAGGGGAAAAAGATGATAATTTGTTTATGCAATTTTTGGAATTCATCGTTCTTCCCTGGTTTTTCGTCAACCTTTATTTTTCTTCCCCTACACGTTTCATTATTTTAAAACAAAATTTTGGTGCATTTTTTTCTCACATTTCGGTCTGGCATTTAGCACAGTTATAGCTTCAGCCAAGAACAGTCAAATGGTGCACTGATCTCAAAATCGAAAAAAATTGACTATCACTGTTTTTTCCCATGGACCATTCAGTTGACTCTAGCAGTTACACATTTTCTTAAAAATATTATTTCGTTTTAATGATTTAAGAGACTTGTGGAAATTCTAGGATACTATGACAAAATATGTTATGCACATAGGAGAATTTACAAAATCTAGTCAAAAGTCGCAATGTAAGTATTTCCTTATTTTATTTTGAGCGGGATATTAGAATATCTTATAACTTTTCTCATACCCCATGACATTGGAGAACTATGATTATATGGTCTAGTTTAGTAATAGTTAGCCGATTCTGGATAAATTTCACCCCTCGTGGGGATTTTTATCGTCCAAAACATCATATTGATATAGAGTCTACGATCTTACTTCCTTACCAGAGAAGAGGGAATGTATTAAAATCCGCTAGAAAAATTACAAGTTCCGTGGGATCGAATCTGCAACTCTTGGAGTATGAGCAAACATTCCATAGCGTAAACTGAATATCAGTATTAAAATTTAAGAAAATAACATCATTATAAATGAATTTAAGTATAGAAAAGAAATTCATTTTCCTTTTCTTGCATATGATTTGAAATTGAAATTCGAATGACTTGAAAATTTATATAAAATACATAACGTTTATAAAAGTTTTGTTTCAAAAATTCAATAATATTTCTCTTTAAAAAAAGGTATATTATATGGATAGATTTAACAATTAACAACTTTTCTACCCAATGCAACAATATTGTTACAAAAAATAACAATTTTTTATTTATTATTGTTGTTTAAAAACTAATGTTCCAAATTTTATGCAAAAAAAAATGCAAATATCTGTGCTAATGCTTTAGATGTACAAAGGCTGACGCAGCATGATATTTGTTACTTTTTGCTCTTATTAGAAAAATAGCAATTTTCAAAGACCACTTTTGAAAGTGGTAAAGTTAAACAATTTACGGATTCCTCGTTATAAAATAGTTTTGTGAGATATTTACAGTTGATCAAATGTGCCAATAAAATATAGAGTTTCTAATAAAAACTATTAACTTTGCCTTTCTTAAAGAATTGTGTGCAAAAATTTCAAACAGAAAAAGTACAATTGTTTTCTCGAAATTTGCTAAATTCAATATAAATACTGATTATTTGACATATTTAAAAAGTAAAAGCAAAATTAATAGTGGCAAGAGCAAAGAAAATTAATAAAATAGTTATAAGTAAAATTATACCTGCAATGTCATTGATGTAATAATTAGGATTAGCAGCATCTGATAAAATGGATGACTATCTCCTACTTGAAGGATGTACTTCAATTGTTGGGCGTTGTTAGTAAACAATGCGATGTCCATAAAACCTTGTGCAAGAGTCTTCTTTGATGCATAATTGTTAAAATTCAGTTGATCCTATGCAAGAAATTTAAATATTTTAAAATCTTCCTCAATTAACATTTATCTAAAAAAATGATTTCCAGTATAATACAATTATACCAGATTTGAACAATATCATTATACTTTGTCCTTTCATTATTGTCCTTTTAACAAAAATATAATTAAAGTCTTATTTTAGATATTTTACATGATATTATAGAATAAATTAAAATTATATTTTTTTCTAAAACTTTAAATAAATTATTATACATTTACAAAAAATTAATTTTTAAATATAATTCATCAAAGGCAGGTGATCCAAATTGATTTAAATTATTTTTAAGCAAAATATTAAACCTTAATTTTCTCCCAATAAGTTTTAAAATTTGCATATTTTACAAGATACAAGAATAAATTAAAATGTTTAAAATTAGCATTTTTAAATTTTTCGGAAAAAAAAGAAAATTATTGAAAATCTTTTGGTTTAAAATAAATAAAAGTAGGTAAAATAAAAGCAATTCTTACCTCAGAATCCATGTCCTTAAGCTCAGTCATTTTTAGATTTTCAACAAGGATTATTCAATAATCAGATCGGATTCTGATGAAGGAATGACGAATCTTTGACAAACGAAGGTTTTTATTAAAGCGATTTGTTTCACAGAAGAACAGGTTTGGACTCAAATGAGAGAATTATATATAGCTTATTATGATTAGAGAGTAGAAAGAAAATATTCTGAAAGAAGTAAAAATAAAATCCTTAATTTTATAGATAAGAGAAGATATTTTTCTTCAATTCCATTTTACTAGCAAAAGTAATTAATAAGATTAAGTTAAATCAAATAAATCTTTGTGTTGCTGAAACCGACTCTGGTAATTAATCGCATTTTGTAAGTGCTCGGATGAAGAAATTTTATTTTAATTTTTTATGGCATCCATGACAATTCGAATATTTTGGCTATTAATTAATTGAATAAATGTAGTAGAAATATTTCTATTGTTTTTAATGGATGTGGGGGGTTTAAATTTAAATGCAGCATAAATAAAAAAATAAATGGAGCATGTGAAGAAAAATTAAAGTTTTTCTTATACGAATTAATATAATAAAATAAATATATCATGTTTTAGTTTTTATTTTCTAATAATTCATTAAGCTATATTTCAAAATAAAAGCTTTTTTTTCTATAAATTATCTTATTTAGTTATGCTTCAATTTTTTTTATTTACAAAAATTGGAATATGTTGGGCGAACAATTAGCTGTTATATGTCTCTATATGTTCTTTAGTACTTGGAACCTTTTTAAGAATATAAGGTGTGGCTCTTAGAGAATTTTCTAGGCCAAAAATTAAATTATGAAAAAATGCAGTTATATTCTTGGTCCATTGTATGAAAACATTTTTTTATGCCTAAATCTAAAAGGAAAATGTAAAAATTGTGTTATATGCTACAAAATTAAAATTTATAGATATTACTTTTTATTGAGTATACATAATTGAAATATAAAAATACATAGATTAAATATATTAAATTAAGTGTGCTAAACTAATTTAAATTAAAGAGACTTCTTAGGTGTTTCAGGTGTTTCTGGGGTGGCAATTCCATAAACCTCTTTCATTTCGAAAACGCTTATCACAACATTAACACCCATCAGGAATACATTTAGTATCAATATTACATTATTCCAAAAATCCGCCTTCTTTTCATCCTTCAGTTCGTTAATATCCACGCCAGTTCCAACGAATACGCATACAATGCCTTGTATAATCTTCCAAAATAAGTAAAAAAAAACAAAAAATTAAACAAAAATCCCGTAAAAATCGCAAAATAATAATTAAATAAATATTCACAAAACTATTTTAAAACAGAAGTGGTATTAAACGCAATAGCAGGATCTAGTCCGAAATTCATTTTAATAACATCACAGAATAAAGCCCCAGTGACTAAGGCTAATGTGATGTGATTTAGCACATTTACAACGGTGTCCAATTTTGCGTCTCGGTGAAGTTGTAAAGCTCCCATTACACCTGCCAGTAAGGCAGCTGTCACCTGTGTGCAAAATTTTTCAAAATTAATAAAGCACTGACAAAAATAAAATGGCAGAAATTTTGAAGAAAAAAAAAAGATTAAGGTGCTGGAGTTTGTCTTTCTCCTATCAATTTCAAAGGTTGACTTGAGTATTCCATGCCAAAACCCGAAATAATGACGTTAACTAAAGAGATTGCGAAAACGAAAATTAATATAATGTCATTGAGGATTATAGCGGCTGTATGGTCGGATTGTTTGTTTATATTAAGGCCACCGATTATTATGAATAATATTGCCACGATCAACTACAAAATAAAAAAGTGTTAGAAAACAATAAACAAATATTAAGATGTTGGATTGAACAGTTTCATAACTTTCTTTTTGTGGAAACTAAACTTGAAGAGAGAATTGAGACGTGAGTTGCAGAACTCTCCTTATACACGTCCACAAATTTTAACATATTGCAAGGAACTTGTACATTCATTTCAACTATGCATCGAAAGACTACAGATTTTTTTACATAAACGCAATGGGAACAAGATCTTCTAGCTACAATAAATAGAAAAAAATCTGTAGTCTTTTGCTGCACAAGTTAATCCTTAAAAGTTTCGAACAATTTGAAAAAAGTGGACTTAGATAAGGAAAATTTGGAGGCTTATATACTCAATATAAGTAAGGAACTGAAATATTTTGGAACTATCAAATCACTTGTTTTACTATTTGATTAACTAATTGAGATTATTAGATAAATAAGAATAAATACTTCCATCTATTCTACAAAGTTTTAGTACCAGGGCGATTTTGTTCATGGTAATTCAAAAAAGTAGATCCTTCATAAAATTAAATATCCCTTTAACACTTTAAAACAAAATTTATAGCGGAAAGACTTGCTAATTTTATATATTAATTTCTATAACAGCAAAAATGATCAAACCTAGATTGAATTTCGATTTGATTTAAGTATCCATTTATTTAGCTTAGCGTATTTATCTTGATATTACTACGTACTCTCTTATCATTTGCTTGATAAATTTACTAAGAGTAGGAGGAAATCAGATATGCATAATGCACATGAATACTGGTGCTGCAAAACTTCGAAGCTTGCTAATTGAAACGAAATTGAATCTTTCAACTGAAATGTTGTGTTTCCTCCTTACTCTATTTCAGCAGATTAATATAACTAATTATGATTTGTCCACCTATTTCGTTTTAAAGCTGCTACTATTAAGAAATTGAATTTGTCACTAATAGTAAATTAAATTTTGTTGATGTATTTCTGATTTTTAGTTGTGCCAGGAAACATTTTTCTTCCATTATTTATACAAAAGGGATATCCAGATTTTTTCAATAAACTTTAAATGTCAATACTAGAATTTTATCATGTAAGGATTGTTGGTTTTTAGTGCAAAAAAATTTAAAATAGTTTTGTGAAATATTTAAAATCCCCCATCAATACTGGGAGCTTCATAAATTGTATATTTAGCAATACTCGGATCAAAGCAGGAAATAAGCAAATTTAAAGCGGTTATAGCAAAAGAAGCAATCATGTTAAATTGATTTAAAATTAAAGCGGAATAATGATAGGCTCCATTATGTAAGCGACAATCACGTAATAAGTTTAAAGATAAGCTTAAACAACCAATCATCACCTGAAAGTTGGTTATTGGTTTATTTTTCTAAAGAAACTAATAAAATGTATATTTACCTGTAATATTATGGATATAGTGATTAGAGTAAGCATAAGCGTATAAAATTCATGTTTTTCTCCTACTTGCAGTATATATTTTAACTGGGAGGCATTGGCTGTGAGCAGAGCAACATCTAAAAGACCTTGGGCAATAGTTTTTTTCGTCGCATATTTGTTGGCATCCAAATTTTTCTGAAAAAAAATCAAGAAATAAAATATTGTAATTTTAATTTCTTTCTGACTAGAGCTCCAAATATAAAGAGACGACTGGTTATTTTTTTTTGGCAACTCATGCGCGCTTATATTTATGCATGGAGCAAAAATAAAAAAAATGTATAAAAGGCAATAATATTTTATGACGAAAATACAGGAAAAGTAGTAGCAGTTATTGTAAAATTACAATTACTTGCATTACAGTAGAGAAAATTAAATTCAGGTTGTCATCTCCTTATATCTAGATCTTCTTTACTTGCAACTAGCAGAATATGTCACTGTTAAAGAACAGACACTTATTTGTTTCTCTAAAAATTATACATGTTGATTGCCTAGATATATAATAATGAACGACCATGTTTGGAGCGATGGATCAAGTAGATAGTTACCCATTCTCACAGCTTAAACAAAAACAATACATTTTACGCTGGGGATTTCCATTGCAGAATATTTAGAAAATGCAAAAATGGTAATTTGATGTAAGCATTTCCATATAAATTTTTTCGCAATATTTCATAACTTCAACATGAGGCTATTGCCTTACTGTAAAATCAAAAAATATATAACGTTGAAAGTTTAAAATTGTGCATTTGAACTATTCATGGCTGTTTTACACTCTTTCGTTTATTTAGGTTGCTCAGACTTGGACTTGTGCTCGTGCTTGCCATTGTTTAATTTAAGTATTTCATTAGACTTTTTTGTTTCTATTTTAAATAGCAATATCAATGCATTATTAGTAGAAAATTTTAGATATTAAAGGGCATATTCAATTGCGAATTAAAAGTCAAACTGTATTACTACTTACTTCTTCTGTATCTTTATTTTGTTCGCTCATGAGTAAAGATGAAAATCTTGGAGAACAAAACAGATAAATGCCACAATTTACATTTACAAATAAATACACAGACTACGAAATGTTAATCTACAGGATTTATTTTATCTCATCAAAACAGACAGAAGATAGAATTTTATCAATAAATCTATTTCAGATTAAATAAAAATATTTTTTAATTGAATCACTATGTGATGCAAATTATATTGAAATATATTCATTTAAAATAATTATAAAATACTTAAGTATCAACATTATTTGTACATGCTGAAAGTCGCCTTGTATTTTTTAAAATTATTTTATTATTATTTATTTGGCTACAAATAATCCGAATTGTTGTTTATGTTTCTCAAAATTATTGTAGAAATTAAAAAAAATGAGATTTTTAACTTAAATAAAATATTTTTCCTGTAAATTATATGCACGTAGAAGTATAATGAGTTTCATTGATTTTCTTATAGTCTGTTGTTTGTATTGTTGGCAGAAGTTTATTCATGCATGCATGCAGACATTGCATTGATTTAATTTCTTTTGCGGTCATTACCTTTTAATTTTCGAAGCATAAAGTGGTTGATCTATCTATCTACAGTCTCTGCTATTATAAAGCGCCTTTTAAGTTTTTACCATTGTTCTTTGAGGTCCATAAAACCTCGGCCATAGATATATGGAAAGGAAGAACAAGATACATATATTAATAAACACTATATTGTTTTTTTTTTGTTTAATTTAAAAAAGCTTTAACTTTAAAAGATGATAATCTGACAATTTATTCAGTTTAAATCAGAATTGACTAATAAATAGAAGGAATAAGAGAATGTAAATATCGTATTGATACAATAACGATTAGGGCTTTGTCGCTATTTTCTCTAATCGTCTGTTTCTATCTGGAGATAGAACCCGGATACTATGCACTGCGCCACGAGGCCGACCTGTCTGTTCTTATTTGCAATTATTTTTACGCAGGTAATTTACAAATTTGGAAAAACAAAATGAGCAACACAAACACAATTGAAAAATTTGTTATCATTTAAAGGTGATTATTTCTATTATCTCCATGCTCCTTTATGTATTTTTAAAGAAAATAAGTAACGTATTGAGCATGTAATCGTCAAAAGGCATGTTATAAGATGGAGATACTTTGAATATAACAGAAAAAGTAAGGATTGGTATTGCAAAAATATATTTTGCAATTAAAGGAGTATTATTATCTAGTAAATTGAATACAGGGTTTAGGAAAAGAATTGTCAAACACTTGTTGAAAAGTATTTTAGCCTATAGTTTTCAAAAAATGATAGAAAGAGAATTGAAAGTTTTGAGATGTAGATTTGGAGCAGCTTGCTGAACATTAAGTGGCCAAGTAAGATTAAGAATGATGAAGTGATGAGAAAGTTAAGGAAAGAAAGGAAAATGTTAAAGTCCATAGTATTTTATTACAAAAAATACATCAGATAAAAAAAATGATCTTGAATTGCCTTTAATCATTACAGAAATGAATTGAAATGAGAAAAATACATTTTGAAAGATATGCTGAATTTACTAATTTTAGATGGATTTGGTTGTTATTTTGTGGTAATTTACAATCATTATAAATTACTATATCATCAATAATAAATCTGCTAAATTATTTTGCAACAGATCAAAATATGAACAAAAATAATTAAAGGATTAATTTTGCTACGATATTTGAAAGTAAACCTAATTTCCTTATTTTCTAAAATTATGAAATAAAACTAATTAATCTCTAAGCTTTAAACTCTAGTAATTAGTGATTACGATTAATTACGAAAAGTACCGTCAGAATTGCATTATTTCTTTATTTCCTTTGTTTTCATTTTCAAGGTTCCTACCATACAAGATAAGTAATTAAAACTCACCAAGTACTCTGTGTTATTGAACATACTGCAACTAAAGAAAATACATCTATTCAATGCTTTTTCCGGAATAAAACTGCCCCAATTAGTTGTGAAATAAAAACATGCGCTCAATTTTAGTATTTCCACATCGCTGATTGCCAATTCATAATGCTATGAAAAAATAAAGGATCAATGAAAGGCTTAATAGACTGACTTTGTAAACTAATCAATTCAACAACAACAGGTGGGTGTACAAAAAATTACTTTTATTTTTATTATATATTGTTTCGTAACTTTAACAGAACTAATTTTGGCTATTAAATAAATTGATATGTGAATATCACACAAAAATTTTCATTGTTTTTAATTTGTAATAATTTAGTTCTCATATGACATTAATACAAAATTTTAATATCTTAATATTCGGGCACGATAGTAAGGCAAATTTAGAAATCAATGAAAAAGATTTATTTGGTGCTACAATAATTCCAACATCTGTATTTTATTTCGAAAATAATAAAATTCATTCTAATAACCAATTTTTCTTTGCTTATATCAATTTACTGTATCTCTATTTCTGCTGAACATCTTAAAAAATAGATTTTTTAGCGTATTTAGAATAAAATGAAATTTCGCTTCAAAATAACAAACTCTCCTCACTTCGAATATAATTCCCAAAATGGTGCATCGTCTAATTGTCTAATTCTTAATGTAACATTTTCAGCAATTGTTTATTTAGGATTATTTAAATTTGAAAGTTTAATCCATTAAATCAGAAGACGTCAAAGTAGTCACAAAAATTAAAAATGGATAGCAGAATTATTATATGCATTAATGTTAATTATCAAGAATGAAAATAACAGAAAATACTGAAATTTTAGCAACATTTTTACGAACAATTGTTATTATGTATATAAAATTTTCCATTAGTTTAACTAAAAAAATGTTTGGATAATTTCGACGACCATTCATGAAAATCAAACAGTAAATATTTTATCAATTCAAACTAATGTTCTAAAATTTTTAAAGATTTACAAAAGAAATTAAATCATTAAAAAAAGTTTAGTTTTTTACTTACAAATATTATAGAAGCAATGTTTCCATCAGTTTTTGTAGCACTTTGCCTAGGCACAATTTCTTCTAAACTCGTGCTCATTTTCTTAATTCAAAATAGAAAGGTAAACAATCTTTCGCACAGATATCCGATTTAAAAATAATCACACAGTTTACACACTTTTCTTATAAAATTAATCTCCACGTTATCTACTTCAATTTCAATTCATTCTTTTGATGATTTTATTATTGAAGTAACGCGCGTATGGTAAAGGACATAGTCCGACGATTTCTTTGTCTATTCAATTTATTTCCTTTATTGTGTTAAACACGTCATTGCTTTTTCGTGCAAATTTCTAGTATTACAGGTTCATAGGTACTAAATACTTGAACTAAATTTATTATCAATCACATCCTTATCTTATTTTATTGTTACTGACTTTCAATTATTCACGTGACAAATTTTTTAAAATGTTTTCAAATAGTGAACGATTTATGTAAAATCACTGTGGATTATCGTCAGTTAATTTTTCTAAATAGATAAAGATATCATAATTCATACTCAAATACTTGAAAAAGAGAATTGATTTAGAAATTTCCAAATAACTTATCTCATATATTATTCATGTAAAAGAGATTTTGTTGTTAATTCTACAATAACTGTATGAAATATTTTTATATATTTCATAAATAATAATCAAATGGCTGTAAACATTTTGTTCGATCATGAACTGTTTTAAAATAAAATAGAAAGGAAAGTGCACAAATTTGCTTTAATTCCTATAATATTCTCTTTTTTATTATCATCGAAAAAATTCAAGAAAGTGCGAACGGAAACAAGGGTAGATGCTTACCGTCAGCAATTTCCACGTCATCTAACATGAGATCTAACTGTCTAACAGGAAATATATAATATACGAACTGAATTATTATTAGACAATAATGTAATCTTATTAGTTATATTGAATAAACTAAAAGAATATTTAAATTAACTTTATTAAAATTTAATCAAAAGTTATAAGAGTGCCATTTGTCTCTTTATTTTGTTATGAAAGCATAAAAATCAGAAAAGCGTAAAGCAAATTTGTATATAAATAAAGGATGTTTAACAAGGATGCAATTTTATTTTATTGTTATAAAGAAATAAGAGTTTATATACCACTATTACGTATGCTGTTCCGCTTTGTAATTTTTATAATTTATATCTAAATTGTTCTAACAAATTTTATACAATTATTTCATATTAAAACTAATTTCTAAAATGTTGTTTAGACACTAATGATATTTTTGTAAGGACAATTATACAATAGAAGTAATAAAATAACAGCAATGAAATTTGTTAGCAAATTAAACAAGCATATTTAATTATTTGCTCCGCTTTTCTTAATAACCGCTAATGCAGTACTTAATTTTTCTTTTTTACTTTTAATTTGCTTTTGAAAAAGTAAATTGATATCCTGCTTCACCTTCAAATCGGAACTACAATTATTTTAGAACTTTCACACTTCTACAAATACCGTTTATATACTCGTACAAGAAAATCTTCTCTTCGTTTTCAATTATCTTTAAAGAAGTCGATAATTAATGGAAAGTTTGATAAAAATACTATTCAAAACTTAAAGCAGTTTGTTACAAAACACATCCAAATTCATGGAAAATTTGAATTTTTTATTGTTCATAAGATTTGCAATTTGAAAACCTGATTTTTATCTTTCTAGTTCCATTTCGTTAAAAAAATTGAAGAAAAATCTCAGGGAATTAAATTTTTTTGAGATCATGATTTCAAAGCTATTGTAGAGCCACCTTTTGAGTCTTTTTTTGTAGCTAGTTAAAACTTTAAGAAACATGTGAATATTTTAGATTTTAGTAACGCCTAAGAGTTAAAAAAAAGGCAAAGTTAAATGTGATCGCTTTCAGTCAATAAATTTTAAGCAATGAATAAGAGTATCTAAACCTGTTTCATCAACTTTTAACAACAATAATAATTTTGATTGACATTAAATAAATTAAAGGATATAAATTATGGTCAAAAATAGGTATAACAATTGCTATTATAGATTATGTGACCTAACATTATGATAATATATAATTTTTTAACTTTAAAATTGTAACATAAAATCCTAGGAATACAATTATATTGCATATCATTATCAACACGAGACTTTTATGTATTTTACTTTCGATCAATACCGTATTCATCAATTTTAATTTACCTCCAGAAAAATGGATATAAAAATAAAAAACTGGCTTTTCTGAAATAACCAGTACCAATCATCTACAAGACGAATACATACAAAAATTTCCAACTTACGTCATTGTCTACCTCAACAACTTTATACATCTGCCCAATTTATTATCATTTGTTTTTTTATGAATAGTATCAAGATAGATGCACGCTTTTTTACAAGCTAAACTCAACTACATCAAAAGTGATTCATTAGTTACTATGTCAAGGTGTTATTGATTTCCGTTTTTCAGGTTTGACTAAATATAAATGAGGAGAATATTATAGTTAAATAACTACTAGGTTAATATTATGAATTATAAAAAGCAAACCTTTGAACTTTAAGACTAATTATTTGCAATAGTCCTTGAAACTAATCGAAAATGTAGATTTTAAAATTTCTTGAGATTTAAACAAATTGTTTTTGAAATCAGTAACTTCGCTACTGAAAACTAAAAAGGATATTATTAGCGTCATATTATTTAAAGTTAGTGTTTGTTACTTCCTTTGTATACATTGAGTTAGTAGTAGTTATAATTCTAATTTTTAAAATTTTTATATGAAGGTAAAGAATTTGTAAAAATTAAATTTTAATTAATAACTACTAAATCGATAAAAAGGTACTTCTTACTTTTGCTAAAAATTGAATCGTTGAAAGAATTTTGATATTTGTACCGTTGTTTATTAATTTTAGATATAATGGCTGCTTTCGTTTCATAAACCATATCGTTTACGAGCTGTCCAGGGCTAGAACGCGCGATGTTCCTTTCTTTCATCTTTAACATCACACCTTACGACTGTAAAACTTCGTCTTTCCCTTTTCCTATATGCACACGTATAATTTCGTTTTATTTGTTACAGTTACACATTTAATTGCCATATTTTTTTTTTAAATATTCAATTATTCCTTTTCCAACTAAATTTAGTTTAATTTTTATCAATAATAATGAAGATGTACGAGATAATCTAACTGTAACATTTTATTATTCTCAGAGAAACACAAAGGGAGTTTAATTTTAAAAAAGATTTTCATTAGTCATATTTCATGATACATTTTTGTCAATGCTTTTATTTGTATGTGTATTCCGTTACATTGCTCTACATTTTCGCTAATTTCTATTATTAATTCAATAAAAATTAGCATAGTGACTAAAGTGTAATTTTAAATGAAAATTAAAATAGGACAAAGATAATTATTTAAATACAACAGTTTTATTATATTATCAATAGAAACTTTTACAACACATATTAGAAAAGAAAGTCAAACAAAAAATATCTTAATAAAAATTTTGATTACATATAAATGAAAAAGTTCTAATTTTATGTTGCATTTAAAATTGTCATATTACATAAAACCTTCTATTTGATTAAAAATAAAAGGTTTCGTATCCTTTTACAATTTGAATTACGTAGTTTTCAATATAAATTACAAGATAAAAATCGTATCTTATTTTTGACAAAAATGGAGAATGCGACTTTTGCGATTATATTCAGTAATAATATCACAAGAGCACTTTTGTACATTCAAAACTACTTTTCCCGATTTTTATGGGAAATTGATGTTGCCTAAAAATATATATATTTTTTAATGGCAACATCAATTGAGCATAAAATGAGGGAAAATATTAGAATATACAATAGTGGTAGCGGGATATTTGTTTTGATTATATCACGAACAATAAAAATTATTTGATTCTGTCAACCTCAAAATATTCTAAAAATTATAACATTTTATGATATTTATTTCATTAATGGTTCATTGGATAAATAAAGTGTAATAATAGAAACAAGTTTTAATCGAAACACATTTATTTATCAGATTGCTTGAAGAATAGCTTTTTTATCTATAGATTTCATCAACTTTGATTGAACAATTAATGTAAATGCGAAACTTCAGCTGATGTAAATAGAATCCAATTTAAATCCTATTACAACTCCAATTATTTAATCTTTTCGATTATCAACAGCTTAACCTTCAGAAACTCTGCATTAACTAATATAGAAAACTTTTAAAAGTTGTAGATGAATTTATAAAAAAATAATCAACAATTTTTATTTATAGGGTTTCCTACCAAACAAAGTCCAAATTCTTTCAATTTTGTTTCATAAATAATTCTTAATTGAAAATCAATAAAATTTCTATAACGATCTTGAAAATTCTTTATGCATATTGATTATTTTATATTTCCAAAGTTCTTTTTTTTATTTACTACACACTACACTTTGACAGTTTTTGTATTCTAAACTTATACACCGACAATTTTTTCCCTTTTCGTTATATTAAGCGCTAAGACTTCTTCACTTTCAATAATTTTGACCAATATTTTAAAAAATACTTGCCCAAATATTTTATGCACTTTACTAAAAGAAACTGTTTTGCGAGTGCTCATATTTACAATTCATACTCGCATTAATTATTACTCAAGAAAACCAATATTTTATCATTAATTACTCTCAAATCCGAAAGATGCTCAATATCTTAATTCTGCAAGAGCGTGTAATTTTTTTAATAATCATTAATCTATCTTAAGGCAATAATCTTATATTTTTATTCAAAGATAAAAATAATTGCAAAATTTTGGCCATTTTAATATTATGATAAAATAATAACAAAATAAATAATAAAATTAAAGCAAATAAAATAATCGTTTTAAGAGACTATCAGAATTTCAGACAAAGAGATTACTCTTTCATGCAACAATTTTAATTTTTAAGAAATATTCCGTTTAGTTTCACAAATTAAGAAAATGAAAATTTCTCACCCCCATTGGAATAACAATAATCCTATTTTTTCAAAACCAAACTACTCTTAACAAACACTACTAATAACAATAGTAAAGGACAGCCTAGCATGAACTTTATTACTTTCCACAATTGACTCCCACCTCATGGTCAAATTTAATTTCCTAATCCATATTACAACAATTATTATTACAAGTTTAATTATATTTCTCCAAAAATAACAATTCCTGATATACAAAAAAATACTTCATTACTAATTAAAATTCTCCTTGTATTTTCAAAAATTTTCATAGATAACACTAACACATTTTAAGGTCGTTTATTGTTTAAAAGAAAAATAAATTTAAAAAATAATTACTCACCACGTCTCTTGAGTAATCCGGTGTAATTGCAGCCATAATGCATCAATAAATTCAATAATAAAAAAAGTAAATCCCTATTTACTTTTCGGCTTTATTTTTACATTTATTATCGATCAAACATGGTTTTGTTGTGATCGTCACAACATATCAAATGAATTTATTATTATAATATGTTACTTTCGATATTTTATGTTAATGTACTACTTTTAAACAGGTAGTTAAAGAAATTGCGAAGGATGAACAAAAATTTTGTGTTGTATGCACAAGAACGTTTTTATATTTGAAAGCGATCAATTCTGTTAGACTAAGGTGGAGTAGGGGTCGAGTTTAGAGTTGCTATTAATATTGTAGAAGTTAATGGTAGTCGTTCAGGTGAAAATTTAATTATTTAAAAAGTAATGATGATGTTATGGGTTGTTATATTTAAAATTATTGTCCATTAATAAATGATGCAAAATAAATATTTTTTATTTGTCATTTTGCAGTATTAAAAGTTTATACATTTTTATAAAAGTGGGTTAAGTACATGGAGGCTTCTCAACGAATTTATTCGTATACACTTAAATAAAGTTAATGTATTGCCTAACTGAGGACTAGTTGTAACCAAAACGACAAAAGTGACGGAAATCTTGGAAAACTCATCCTCACTCAAAAATCTTTAAAAAACTCATAATGCCGTTTACAATTAATTACTTTTTATATTTTTAGTATTGTTTAACCTCTTATTATCTCCAGTCATTCAGCACTGTGTTAACTATTCTGGTGGAACAAAAACACAGATAAAAATCTTTGCAAAATTTATCTTCAAAATTATTTTGATTAATTGTATTTTTTGACATCATTATAATGCAATTAAGAACATCGAATCCTTGAATATTTTTGTCGGATTACGTCTTATCTGACCATAATTATAATAATTTTCATAATTGAGAGGAAATAAGCTTTATCACAAAGTGCTATTTTATTCCTTTTCTTCATAAAAATTGCGTAAAAGTGAAATCTTGTAATGGCATCGTGTTGTGTTTTCATTTAGTTACATTTCTTAAAAAAAACAATGCGGTGATTAAAAGAAATCAAAAGCGTGAATTAGCATTTAAAAAGTTGCGTTTTGGTTCGTGTTAGGTTCAGTTCAAAAATGGGTTCGCGACGAATTGTTTTGGTGATGATGATTTTGATTGTGTCCAATGTATATGGGCAAGGTGCCAGATATATTGAAAGGCAATTACTGTGTGCTTTAGATCAAGTACCGTGCGATGCTTGGGGAAGTCAAGTCAAAGGCAAGTATACCAGCAATTTTCTAAAAGATTCAAATACCAGCATATTTGGAAATGCTCTTGGAATAGGTATATAACACCATTTTAACAATTTTTGATCAATTATGAATTCACTCAATATAATCCATCTTTCCAGTATAAATTTTAATTTATTTTAGAAATCTTAAAAATATTATAAGCAAGTTTTCCAAAATTTTTAATATGTCAAAAGTGTTCTGCGCAGATAAACTTTGTATCATTTCTAAACTTTTTTAAATATTTTTCATAATCTTTCATTTTTTTAATTGCGCTTTTATTCCTTATCATTTGTTGACATAGTTACTGCATTGTATTTTGAGATATTTATTTATTCACTATAATTACGTTTATAAAAGACCTTCATGCCTTAGTATATTATACATATTCCTCATTGCATCCAATAGACCTCGATTTGTGCTTTTAGCAAATTTTGATTAATCATCCTATAAATAGGAGTTTCTAGTTAATACACAAAATTAAAATTTACCTTCATCTATGGTTATTATTATTTTAAATTAAAAATTTTATAGTTTCTATAAATAAATATAAATTGAAACTGCCAAACTATTTGAAATATGTAGTAATACTTTAATAAAATTAATATCTTGTTTTTCAAAATATTAAAAAATAAATAAAAAATTTTCTTCTGTTTTTTTTTTCAACTAATGTGATTTTTTTAGATTCAATTCATTTTCCGCATTACAATTTCATGATTGATTCAATTAGTTCATTGTTTTATTTGCTTTTGTTATAGATTTCGCTTTCCTTATGGTTTAATAAAATTTTATATTTGTTAGCTGCTTTGCCAGAAATAATTGGGAGAGGGTGCGAGTCCTGTGATCGTCAACAAGTTAATAATGTGAGAAGAATAGCGAGATTTGTTCAAGCAAGATATCCAGGATTATGGGCAGCTATTGTTGAAAAATATTCGAATCCAGAACCAGAACAACAATATTATGAAATTGGGGCTGATGACACAATTCCAAAACAATAATTTGAACAAAATAAAAATTTGGCCCATGGGGGGATCGAACCCACGACCTTCGCGTTATTAGCACGACGCTCTAACCAACTGAGCTAATGGGCCTGTTGAAGCACACTAGATTATAGATAGGATGGAAAGTTTAATCCATTTTTTTAATTATTTAAAAATCTTAGTTTAAAAATTTGTTTTATTTATTTATTTATTTTTCCATTGAAAGTATTTTATAAAAGAAATTTTATATGAGTATTTTGAGTTGCATACGATATTACTATAAAAATAACTGAAAAATAAAATATTATATACTTAAATTAATACTCAAGATACTTCATATTTTAATATTAATAATGGTCCTTGTATTTAATTTTACATTAATACCTGAATTTTAATGTTTTTCTCTATAAATTTTAATAGTTTTTATAACATTTTATTTTGTTAGAATTAGTTATTTTTAATGTTAACATATTTTGTTTAAATAAATCATACAAACAAGAAAAATTTATTTAATTCTTATTAATTAGATAATTAAAAATAAAACGTAATGTTTTTATTTGAATATTCAATGAAACTGATATGTAAAATTTGAAATAGAATTCAAAATTAAGTTTTAATACATAAATTGAAATTTTACTATATTATTTATTTATATGTATATTAAAATCAAATAGTTAATATAGGCAACACTAAGAGCGTTGGTGTTTAATTTTTTATATCTTAGTTATACATATTTTAGTCATTCCAATAAATAAATATAATAAAAAATAGTGAAATTTTTTAGAATTAATTATTTATTGCAACCTTAAATATAATAGCTTTTAAAATATATTTTTCTTAAATTTTTATTTTAAATTTAAATTAATGGCATTGAAACTTCACTCACTGCAATCTACCGAAATTACAATGTCGGTGGCCTTTTCTCTAACTTGCTGACTATTTGTGCAAAACTACTAGAACGAACAAGTAATTTAGACTGATCGTTCCAAAAGAAAGGAAATATATGATACAATGAGCCCAGTTTTATTCTTAATTTAATTATTTGAAACGCTATATATTAGGTTTTCGCTTATATATTTAGGTACTGGGAAATACAAAAAGGGAAAAATATTAGCATAAAATAAATTTGTTTTTAGAACCCTAAAAGTATATTCTTTAAAATTTTCTCCTCTTTAATTTTCTTTTAAAAGATTTCTTTCCCGATTCATTAATAAAATAAACTTCAAAATTCCCAATTTCATAATCAGTTAAATAATAAAGGGGTATTAATCAGTAAAATGGAGCCAAACATGATATAACATTGGTTTTACCAGATAAAGAAATTGCAACACTTACTCGAGGCAGAGTATTGCAAGAATTTCCATCCAAATCAACATTATTTAATAATTTCATCAGCTTCCTTGAAATGCAATTTACTCGCTAATTAATTTCACGCACATGTAAAAATAAAGTAAATTTTATTGCAACTATCTAATTGAAATGTCCTTCAAAAATTTCACGATTACTTTGATAAATGAGTTTAAAAAGAAAATCATTTAATTGCAATAATGATTTGGTTCGTACGCAATTAAATTATAAAGCGAGGGATTTAATGCCTGTCATTCGATAACTTTCTTCTTTCATTATGGGCATTATTGCAATTTTCTTGTAATGCTCGATTTATTATAAAATAATTAAGATTGGTGCAGTTGGGTCGTGCATTTTAATATCACTCTCACTTATTGGCGCGCCCAATAATTTATTATAAGGGAATACATAGAATTTTCTTTTTTTATCTTACTGTTATTTTCTTAAAATTTATTAATTAAGTCTCTAGAAAAACCAGTAAGTTCAATGGCCGTGTCACTTGCATATATAATTCTGGTGAAAAGCATGGAAATATATTAAATTAAATAAAAATTAATTGTTTAAGTTAAATCAAGTTTTTGTTTTAATTTTATTTTTTAGATGTTTTTTTTTTAAATTTTTACTCTTGATTTAGGTCAACGATAGGATAATAATAATCGAAATGCGTTTCTTGTCACTGTTTCCTATACGGATCACGTGAACTCTTACTTTCCTCCGACAACCCCAGAGTGTTGGTTTATAAAGACGACTTGGAGTTCTTTGACACACTTCTCCGACAATGAAACTCCTAAGTGTTTCTTTGGTATTGTGTGCCGCGCTTTGCGTACACGCTCAAAATAAGTACACGAATAAATATGATAATGTGAATGTCGATCAGATTTTATCGAATAATCGTGTGCTTACTAATTATATTAAATGTTTGATGGATGAGGGACCATGTACACCTGAAGGAAGAGAACTTAAAAGTAAGTTTTAATTTTAAAATTCCATAAATTCGAAATTTACTCTAAAAATATTTAAAATTATTTGTTTTTCTGTATTTATATATATTTTTTCATTTGAACTTCGTTTCTATTGAGTTTACATTAATTAAATCGCAACGACAATTGCGATTAAATCTTTAAATGTGATCCTCTCTGCACACCATTCCTTGTATTATTAGCTTTTTAATAAATTCCCTTTCATTCTGGTCAATGGATTGTACCTGATCTCACAATAATTTTGTTCGACAGTAACCTTAATACCCTTCATAACATATGTAACACTTTGCATTTTTATTCTATTATATTATTTGAAGCTACTTTTACGCGTCATTAACAAATCAAAACAATTTTCTGAGAGCTAATTTTGAAGCTCATTAACAAATAGTGCAGCTTCTGAAATTGCAATTTGAAATAAAAAAATATTGAAAAATTCAATTTAATTTAATGATTATATAGTTATTTATATCTAAAAATATTTATTACATACATTTAATGGTTTTTCTATGAACAAGTTTATAGTTTGTTATAATTGATGATGATATCAAGCATTTTATTGCTTAAATAGGATATATTAGAACTTCTGTCACCTAGTAATAAACTATATTTTATTTTTTTTTTCATTCACGTGTAATTATTTCTTTCTTTTATATTTTTTTTATATTATTCATAAGTTTCTAAGTACTTTGTTGATATTATTAAATTTATAATAATAGTGACTCATCGTTTTTATGCTTAATTGCTGTTGCTTTAAAGAAGAACCCTTGGAATGTTTCCAGATAACATCGATTTTGCATAGAAAACACAAAAGTACTCTATTACTACTATTATTATTAATGTTGTAATACCATAGGACATATAATCTTTACCTAATTATTTATGGATATAAAACATCTTATTTAAATAAAATTTTGTCATGTCACCTGTCAGGTAAACGTAATCGTGCAGTCGATATAATCTGTTGTCTATTGTTGAAGTTTCACTGCCAAATAGTGCTATCGACATTTGCAGTGTAGGCAACAACACATAGAAAAAAATAGAACAAATAATATAAAAAATTCATTTATAATGCCATTTCGGGGACATTCTTGAGAAAACTAGCGCAAGATTTTGTTTTCTCTTTTTTTATGATAAAAATATAAAATCGAAATTACAGTTCTTAATTATATATATTTTATTACTTCAAACCTACTAAAAATTGTGATTAATAAATACTGTTAAATAATTACTGTTATCAGTGCTGCTAAGATCAAGTTTCTTAACTTTTCCTTTTAAACTTCTATAATGTCACGTAGTTGTTTTCCATGACCAGTAATTGAATGGATAGATAGAAAATCAATTGTCGCAAGTAATTATTCTTTATAAATATGTATTACGGTCGATCATTTGGTAATCAATCTGCAAATTGGTTCAATACATACCTTCAAATTTGTTTATTTCATAATATATTATTTAAGTCAATATAAAATTAGACACTGAACTATCTATATCAAATAATTTATACAATAATATTCTGTTTATCTCTAATATTTTCCAAATCTTCTGCTAAAATGTTTTTAATGAATTACATATTCAAGAAAAAGTTTAAATTGTTCCTGCATGTATTACGAGTTGTCAAAACATTATTATTTTTAAATTTACTTCCTTCCTTCCTGTCACAAGTCAATTTAAAATAATACCTTCTCGAAATAAACCATTACATTAGACAATTAAACTCATTAACAATTTGCTTTCACCTGTAATCTACGTGCGCACACATAACTTTTCAGATGCATTTAATAATAAAATCAAATGCAATTAATCATCTAAATAGCTCCCAGTAAATGCATTAGAGGTTAAATTATCGATAGCATTCAATATAAGTGAAAGTTCCAACAAATTATATCCGTTGCATTGTCGCAACAAAACGATGCGTGTATTTAATTTGGGTAGAGTTAAATTTTCTGTTATTATTCTTTTCCACACTGATTTCTTATGCAATACAATGGAGGCCAATTACAAATTACAACCTCATTATGTAATAATTGTTGTGCGCACGCTCCACCCTCTTAAAAACCCGATTAAACAGTTTTGTTAATTAATTAGTTTATTATGTAGAACTTTCATAAGTTACACATAATTCTTATGTAAGGATTGATTTTTGTCGATACTTTGCGAAGGAGTTTATTGCAAATTAACTCATAAAATGTAAAAGATATTTGGAATTGAAAACCAGTTTTGATTTTAGACCAATATACTAAAGTATTATTACATTAAATACATACATACTAAAATTGGTGTTTTGCACTTAATTAAATTATTTTCCTTATTTCATTTAAATTTTTAAATCGCATATTTTTATGTGGTTAAATAAAGAAGAGTTTATTTCTTAATGACAAATCAGGCTTTACGTCACTGATTTTTGCGTCACTAATATGGCAATACTCAAATCATTGTATGTACTATTTTTGCAAATATGTAAGTCAAAAGCGAAGTTTTCTTTAACTAAGATAAATTATTTTAATATTTGCTAGGATGTAACCATAATTGCATAATCAACGTTTAGTTGAATTTACGTGTTTCAAACTACTAATTTTTGTTTTTGTTTTCTTTTAGAAACATTACCCGATGCTTTATCAAGTGGATGTACAAAGTGTAATGACAAACAAAAAGAAACAGCAGAAAAAGTGATCAGGCATTTAATGAAGAATAAACCAAATGATTGGAATAGGTTGACTAAAAAATACGATCCTAATGATGAGTATAAGAAACGATATGAAAAACGTGTCTAATTTATGATTATGATACTATTTAGTTGTAAGGTTTAGAACTGCACCACGGTGTAATAATGATGTTTATTCAATTTGTAACTATTGGAATTTTATTGGTTCCTTTATTTGCTGCAACCATTGGTGAACTAACCTACCAAAAAAAAAAAAATTATTCGAGGGGTTGATAAAGATAAGAATATATGTATATATATATATATATATATATATATATATATATATATTTATATACATTATAGTTTCAAATTTTTCAGTAAGTCCATTTTAAAATTATTTTAAAGGTAAATAAAACAAATAATTAATAAGTAACATTATTGATTTATCTAATATGTATATAGACTACTATAAAGTAAAAGTCGAAAAAGTCAGTTATCCTATATATAGTTTAATACCATTTATGACAAAAAGTAACAGTATTAGATATTTTGTTGAATGTACAAAATATTTCAAAATTTGATTATTAAATATAATATTATATATCGTTGTCCACACAGTAACGCCACACATTTATGAAATTGTTTTTTTTTTTATCATTGTATGCGAAATCTTGTGAGGAATCATTGTATTAGTTTAATTTTTAAGAAATGCCAACATATTATGCTGAAATCGTACCTACGTACATTCATTCCCACAATACAACTAATTTTCTTGCTCTATTATAAATTTGAGTAAACATGAGTTACGTGGTGTTGTTTTGTGGAAGACAATATGCAATATAAAATAAATAATGTTATTAAATTTCTCTTAGCCTTTCAGGAGCTACATAGTAGTAAATAAAATAATAAAATGGACGTAATGAACTTTATCATATAAAAATAATATAGTTCCAATCTTTCAGAATATTTTTATGTATTAAATGTGATTATAATTTAAGTCATTTTTCGGAGATTGTATTTTATATGTTCTTTTATAAAATAAAATATTTTTTAAAACGGCCGTTTATTATTGAACATTTTTTTCTCCGGGAGCTGCCTTCCTTTCGGGTCTGGATACACTTCAGCCTATAGTTTTATTGTGTAGCCCCTTGTAATTGTACTTAAATCATTTAGTACCATTTTACCTGTTCCAAGTATGAGTTGCCTTCATTTAGGTACAATATAGGCATTTTATAAATAGAAATATTTTTTTAAATATTTATTAATTGCACCAGTACGTAGAGCAAGATACTTGGGCATATTTTTTAAATACAGATTTACTTGGAAGGACCTTGTGATCGAGAGGACCGCCATCGCCAAGATGGACTTAGGCAGGATGACACCCCTTCTTAGGAAGAACAGAAAGCTCTCCATCGCCACAAAAAGAAGAATAATATTAGCAGTTTCCCAACTCTGGTCTGAGAAGCTGACCCAGGAAGAAGAATCCAGAATCAAAGAAACCCGGAAGCGAGCAATGCGCTTAATTAAAGGAGAACCACACACCACGTCGAGTACAGCTATGAAGGAGGAGCTGGACATGGAGCACCAGACAGGGCCTTACAAGCCCAAGCTAAAACGAAGGACATACGTCCTGAAAAAGACGACCAGGAACAAGAAGTTCATCCTTCGCACATGTGCCCAGCTGAGTCGTCGTTTTTTCCGCGTAGGTATTTAATTTCTATTGCTTGTATTTTGTTCTCCTGATTTATTGTTAAGTTCCACAATTCAGAAGCATATGTAAGAGTTGCTCTGTATATTGCATTAAATACTTTTACTTTTGTTTCGTTTGATACTTCTTTTTTGTCCAAAAATTTTTTGTTCATCATGTAGATAACACTGTTTAATTGTTTTGTATATTCGTTCGTTCATTCAATAAAACACTTGTTAAGTGGAATGATTGTTAATTGTTTATTTATGCTACAACAATAATTTCACCACATTGTGGATCATCGGGTAATAATTTCATCAAGCTACCTGATTCAATATATAACAATTTTTATGCAAGACATAACAGTTTTTAAGTCAAAATATTATTAAATCATGGCATTCGGTTACTATGATTATGTACACTACCTCATTAGAATTTCGCGGAATCTGAACGAATTCCACTATCACTAGGTATTTTTAATATGCTAAACATAATATTCATACAAGGCCTATAATTTTATACTTCATTATCTGAAAAGAAGCCACGTTTTAATTAATATTTTATACAATAATTTGAAGTAGCATTAGCAGCCAACTATTGCCTAAAGTTTAACGTAAATTGATAGTAGTTGGTGCTGTATAGTTAGTTCTAGTAAAAATATTGATTTATTAATAATTTAAGATTAGAAGTTGCAATTTGCGAGGTAAAGATTTGATGGAAGAGGCAAGAAGAAGAGACTTGTTTTAAAGCACAATGTAAATTATTTCCTTGTCTTCGTATCTAAAATGTAATTAATAAAAAATCTAAATTCAAAAGACAAAAAGCAGGTAATAAATAAAACAAAATGTATATTAAATAATTAAAATGTATTTTAAATCAAAATGCTTGGCAAAAGTTAAATCACACCAAACTACAATTCATAACAAATTAAAATCATTTTAAAATCATCCGTGACTAGAAATTTGAATAAACAGGCCAAAACAATCAGCTATGCTCTTTTTTGGCAAAAAAATTTACTTGGCGTTAAAATACTAATTATTCAACACTACATCGATCATTGCAAAATAATATAATTAAAATAAAATTAATTCTTGCATCGTTTAAAAATAAATATCACTCGGTTATTATTCATCCAAACATACTTATTACTTTTCCAGCTACATTAGTGCCTACTGTATATACAGTGGTTGCTAAACGATTAACATTTGATAAGACGTTTTGAATTAGGTTTGGTCTAGGAGATTGTACGTTAGTAGTAACTGAAAAGTCATAGGAATAGTAATTGGGTTTGGTAGTTTGTTGGAAGCGATTTCGGAAACGTTTTTTTGTAGCTTCTGGAGTTTCTGTGCTAGTAGTTGGTAAATATGCAAGGGTACTAAAACGGGTGCTAGGACTCCTAACAGTGTTTGTATTAGGTGAGAAAGTATTTGAATCTGATATAATTAAATTTGGAGAAGGTGAATTGTTAGTTACAGAAGGGATATTATTAGTACTAGAAGTGAGAGCATTTGTAGTTGGATTATTACTAATTGGTAAAGTACTCGTATTTGTTGCAGCCGCGTTTACATTTATTCCACTTGAAATACTCCCACTAGTTGTAGGAAGGGTATCTTTGTTTATAGAATCAGTGCTTCTTGCAGTGGTAGATGAAATACTTGAAACTGTATTTGAAGTAGTAATAATTGGAGATGTATTTACAGTGGAAAAACTAATTGGTTTCTCTGCAATTACATTAGCTATAGTGGTAGGAGATGGTGTAGGTGCTCTAATTTCAATTTTCGGTACTTCTTCTGAAATCTTGTTATCGCTTATTGAAGGAGGTGCTTCTGGAGATCTGTTAAACTTCTTATTTACAGAGTCTTCAAGCTGTTTTACATACATTCCTGTCGGATCCCAAGCTGCTGACAATTTTGCCCAAACATCCGGGTATTCTTTTTTTAATCTTCTTATGCTCTTCATTGTCACAAATCTTTGCTTTTCGGTGCACCTCATACAATTTGTTCGTAGAGCTTCTGGCAAAATACCTAAAAATATATAAAAATATTAAATATTCTGGTTTTAAGATATCAAATTCTTCTTAAATTATAATTTTTACACGATGTAATTTATTTTGATTTAGTATTTCAGGTATAAAATAAGAGAAAAAGCCTCCTCTCAAAGTTCTATTACGGCGATTTCTCTCTTCCACTACATATAATTTACACAATAATAACTCATCTTCTTGAGATGTTAATTTTAATAGTTATTTGAATCATTAGGTCTCTGTTTTTAAAAAATAGATATATTTTACTCTCTAAAGCGTATAATATATGCAACCAAATTTACTTCAAGCGAATGTGTGCAGGGTGTGCATTACATTTGATACATCAAATTTAATTTTAATTTTCTATTATGTATAATTAAATTAATTCATGTACAATACTTTAGAAAACCTGTGAGAAAACCCCAAATCTCTACATGAGTAATTTTTGCTACTGAAATGAAATTTGAAAGCGATTCTCCTTTAGATGAAGATTTGTTCAATCTGATTTTGATTCTGTTAACATGATTTAACATATTATCTTATTCAAACTCTACATTTTTATCAAAATAGACACTTAAATTGAGCAAGCAAAAAATTTAAACTCAAATGCAACTATTTTCCATTATTATTTTTAGCGTAACGTTACAAATTAGCACCTTTTCTCCACTTAACAGAAAATTTTTGCATAATTCATTTATAAAATAACTAAAGTAAATAATTAATATAATTTAAATTATTCTAAAAATAATTAATAATAAATCACAATAACAAATTCTTTTATTATTTACATGGATACATATCAATAATTACAAGTGTGTTAATAAAAGTGATAATTAAAAATTTAAATATATTTTAATTTAGAGATTCATACGTAACTGGGAATACCGATCATTGTAAGTAGTTAATCACTGTTTAGAAATGAAATAGCCAAAGGTTAGGAAATTAAGTGGGAAAATTTTTATTGGAAAAAAAAGTAATAAAAACAAAAAAAATCTATGAAACCATTGAAAATTAAGTAAAATTTCCAGTAAACGCATTCCATTTCTAATTAGTCTATTTCTGTTATTCCATAAGTTATTTCTGTGATTTATGTAATCCGGATATTTTAGTTTTAATACATCCTGTTTATAATTACATCTTGGCAAACAAGTTAAATATCGAAATTAATTATTTGTGATTTTATTTAATGTTACATGATTATTGCAGTTATTAATGTGTGAAATTATTCTTAAACAATAAATTACAATAAGAAAAATGGAATTTCCATTTGTATAAATACAGGACTTGATTTTTAATTTTTTTTTAAATTTTTTATTTGTGTTGTATTAATTAGAAAAGTGTTACCTTTTATTAACATATCGGGAAAATGTTAATTTTGAAAATTATGTACACGAGTATATAATAAAAAATTATTATTACTACAGATATAATTAAAATTTAATATTAAATGTCAAGGAAATTTTCTAGCAGTATTCATATTTCTTGAAGATATGTGCAAGGTGGTAATAGGTAACAGGAAAGATCACTTTTCCAGATAAGATGAACGGCAAAAACAAAAATTTTTCTAACGTTTTAACTGCACATCATACAAATCTAATCAAAAAAAGCTAATAAAAATCTTAAAAATTGAAATAAATACAAAGACAAAAATTGAAAGTGAGATTGTTTTGGTATTTCCAGGTACGTGTTTTGTCTTTGCGGATCTCATCAGAGGAGAGAAATTTTCAAAAGTGTTAAATAAAGCGAATAATTGAATAAACACATAAAAAAAATAAAAGAAACTCGTGCGCATTCACTCTCAGACCAATAGATTTCAGATACATATTTTTCTAGTTGGTGTAAAATGTCACATACCAATAAATTAATAATGTTTATTAAAAGAAAATTCTTAATATATATTTTATGCGTACTATTTTATTAAAATGTATCAGAAGAATCTACACCTGTGCTATAAATATTAATATAATAGATTTACTATCTCAATACATAAGTATACGATAAATGCATTAAAGGAAACATTCCATTATTGTTAATTAATTCTGTACACACCTAAGCAACGCAATGTATACTTTTTTATTTTATAATATTATTTTTCTACTTTGCAGTCATAACATAATCATTATGAAAACCGAACGAGTTTCATAAAAGCATTATTATGGTACTCGACTTTTTAAGTTTTGGTGTTGAACGCATAATGTTTTTTAAACTTGCATGCGTGCCCCAAAAATTTTCGATATACAATTCGTGTAAGAATAATAATTTATACAATAAATTGCATAACGAAAAATTTTAAAGCACGCATGCAAGTTTCTAAAGTACAAGTACCCCTTAAAATTCGTTATACATGAATTCTATATGGTATTTTTTTCTACTTTTCCTATATTTAATTAAATAAATAATTAATTTAAAATTAACTTTTTTGTTGATTTTTACATATGTTGGCCGCACTGCAAATATTACCGACGCGCGCCCTTTTAAATTGAAAACAATTCAAATAGATTATTTACATGTGTGACACGGCCAAAATTTTATACAAGTGGTGATGATACATAAAACCTTAATACTATTTATTAAAATGTAATAGAGGTTAATGTAATAATTAATATTTAAAATATGCAATCCTTCCATGTTAATTAAAGGGTCACTATTTAAAAAGGAGCGGCAATTATTTACTCAAAAGTTTTATTAATTTATTATACTGTAAATAGTATTGGCCTATATTATAAAATTGGTAGGCAATAATTTATAATTTCATTTCAATAACTATTGTTAGGCGAAACGTGTTTACAAGATCATCAAACGTCGCACGAAATATTAATTGTTAATTATAAATTATAAAATAAACTTTAAATTTATTTAATAGTTAATCAATTAATTTATTTTATTTTTTAAACAATTAAAATATCAACAATTTCATTTTTTGTGTGTTAAGAATAGTATGGTTTAATTAGTTTTGAAACAATAAACCGTACAGATATCATTTTTTAAGCCAAGGTGTTTATACTACATCCTTGAACTTATTTTATTTAATATTTCAATAGAGTAGTGTTTAATAAAATAGCTTTTAACATTATATTAAGCAATGAATCTTGCAAATAACGAAATTATAATAACCCATTCATAAAAGTAAATGTCATAAAATTTACGAGTTGTTATTTTTGGGATAAGTATTTAGCAAATAGGTGTAATAAAATTCATAAACAAATTGATGTATCAGTATAATAAAAGTAATCTATTATCTTACAATTTCAAACAAAATAAATTTTTTATTATTTCTGTTTCTTTAATAAGAAAAATTAATTTGATCCATTATAATAATGTAAAATTTTTTACATCAATCATTCCATATCAGTTCAAAGATGGACCAAACCGAGCCGAAACTAGTCACGGGTTTAAATAGATATGCAAGTGAGCAAAAACAATTAAACAACAAGGTTATATTATCAACAAATTATGAAATAATGCACCATGTGTTAAAAAATTATTTACGTAACGAAAATTGCCATATTTTGAAAAGTAAAAACAGGGAAAAATATATTCTCTAAATCCAATTTAGAATTTAAAATTAAGGATGAATATTATTATTCATTCTTAAATAGTATTTGCGCTAGTTAGTTATTACTTAATTAATAATTACAAAATACCGCCGATGATTCAGAAAGAATGTAGAAAATTTATTTACTATGTTCATGATTTCTTTTTATTTATTTGGGGGAATAAAAATACTAAAAAATATTGATGTTTATTAATATTTCATCAATATTCTGAAAAAAAAGATAAATTGAATAATGAAAATATTGGTTTTGATTGACGTTATTAATTGACCAATTAAATATCAATTATTAACAGTCGAAAAATGTGTCTGCATTTGATTAAATTAATTTTCTAAATTAATTAATATTTCTTAATTTATTGGGAATGATTTTAATTTATGGAAAAAATTCCAAAAAATTCTTTTGAAGGTAATAACAGTCTTTCTTAAAAGAAATAATTGATTTTATTAACAATGCTTTTGGCAATATCTTATTACCCAAGAAAAAAACGCAACGATTTACTGTAAAAAATATTTTGGTTTTTGTAAGATAACCTTGTCCAGTTTAAAGGTATTTATATTTGGAACCACTGCGGTCACATTTAAATTACATGCTAATTGTGGGTTCTGTTATAAAAATACATTCACTAATTTATTTTTAAAATACTGGAATTTTTACTATTTACTACAAATTCCGTTAATATTCTATATATTATCAATTATTTGATTCTTTTGTGACAGTAGAATAAAATAAACTTTTATAGTAGCGGTGATAAGAGACCAAAAACTAAATGTAGATGAAATTATAAAATATGAAGCAGTCTTTGGAAAGAAAATTTGTATGGCATAGATTTTTTTTTATTTTTCAACATCATTTCCTTTTATCTCAATCCACTTGAAATTCAGCCAGTATTACAAATTTAAGATATAATAAAATATATCTTTTATAGGCAAAAGCTATTGCGTTTTTTTCATTAAATACTTTTCTATTCTAGAAACCGAAACTAAGTTTCCTTCAATACTTCCTCATTGCTACAACATACATTTTATCCAGTCGTAACAAATTAAATCTCGCAATTCTTATTATTCCTTTACTGCAAACTCATTTTATGATTCGTAACCCGTAAAATAGATCATTATGAAAACAATAACTCTCGCATTTTTTTCATAAAATTGACTCGAAATAGAATTCCCGATGTAAAATGTCACAGATATTATTGCGCAAAATTTTAATGGGAATAGAAGAAGTGCAATACCGGTTTATATTAAATATCTACAATTCTGCTGTTCATTCATTATTAAGAAATGAATTTCTAAACGTTGTGACACAATGAAACAATCGAATGCACGAACGAATTATATAAAAAAAAACTCATATGGAAACGTAATTAGGTATCGGTTTGAAATTGATTATTATCATTATTTATTTCTTCATGGAACATTTTTAATTAACTGATGAGAATACTGCTAATAAAATCGTCTGATTAAGATATAAGCTTGTATTTCTTTGATTTTACAATATTTTTATTTTATGTTTTTGTTTTATTATACATTATTAATATTATTATCAATAATATTTACAAATCAAGCTTTAATATATTATGGATTGTTTTCAAAGCTCCTTTATATTGTGAATGGCATGTTTAAAATTCATTTTTTGTTATATTAAAAAATCTTTTATAAATTTCTTAATTTGTATTATTAAATTTCCAAAAGAAAAATTACTGCTTTAATTGAAACACTGAATTTCAAAACATCTTAGTCATAAAGCAGATATTTCATCCTATATTTTCAGGTATTACTTTTTTAATATTACGAAATTATATTGTGAAGGATATTAATTATAATTATATAAAATCACTTTGCCAATTAAAAATATTTTTTCTTGAATATAAACATTTAAGGTGTTTAACAATCTGAAGATAAATATGAGATTTTCTTTAATAAGCAAGGTCTTTCCAAATTGATGACAAATATACAATCAATGGTATTCTCAGCCTTCTGTAGAACAAATTTGGCAATTTAAATGAATTGAAATTTATCTAATTACTAAATAAATATTACACAATAATTGTTTTTCTTGTTATTTTTACCGGAAATTACCAAAAAATAAACATGAAATGCAAAGAGTAATTAGAGATTGCATATTTTAATTTATGACTCGTGACAGAATTTTGTATTTTAATTCTTATGTCATGGTGTAATAACTAGTGGAGTGAAAAGTGTTAAACGAAATTAATTTCTTAATATTAATTATGATTATTAAATTGATGATTTAATAAAATATAAATGTTTAATAAGAGCAAATAATTGCTCTACGAACAAAATTTAATTTATGTATTAATTGAATTTCCATTTTAAATTCGTTGAATATAACAATAAAACTTTCTTTTCGATGGAATTGAAATCTTTTAATTTTACTTATTGGATTATAGCAGTGTCTACTTTGTAGTAGGTATTCAAATTGGAATTAATAAAAATATTACTTTGATTTACCACTTTATTTGAGATATTCATTACCGGTTTCGTCCAATTTTTGGTCATTCACATAAAATGGTGTAGGGATGATACAAGTTTGTAATTATTCCATCTAAATTCTAAACTAATTTAATCGGACACAAAAATCGCTAGAACTTTAACTTTTCTTGTCTTAGATAAGAAAGCTTTAGCCTAGTACCAAAAGGGACGTCTAATACAGGCTTGAGCATTGCAAAAAATTATAAAATGGAACAAATAAACAACTTAATTATATTTAATGATATTTCAAGATAATTGTAGAAATAGTTCATTACTAAATAAAATAAATATGAACCATTATTTATGTTTTGCAATATAAAATGAATTTTAAGGAATTTTTGTTTCCTCAAATAAGTTGTGCTAGGAAAGAGAATATGGTTTTTAAAGATTTTATTGGGCTCGAGTTGGACGCCATGAATTTCCTAGGGTTTATGATTGTCCCTGCTGTTTCATGCCACCGTCACAGCCTATTTTACGTAGTTGAGTATTTCTATCAATTATCAATCATATATTAAAGATATAAAATTATCTTTCACCATGAAGGTTTTCTTTTTAACTTTTTTTAATTTTTTATGTGTATATATCTCTTTGTTTTTTTATTGAAAGTAAAATTTATGCAGTAAACCAACCGTACAATTAATACCATCTAAAATTGCACTTAAAGAATCATACGGAACTGGTCAGTTCATTTATTAAGTGAAAGTAATCAAAGTCAAGCTTGCAAGCAAAACGGAAGCTGCACTACCTCCACGCGTATGAGGAAATGCTCATTTAATTTTAAACGTTCTTCTTGATTAACATAATCTAATTGTAATGCAACTTCAATATCAGTATAGTCCCAACAGAATTTAAAATATAAATTTTTCATTGCATAATAAAAAAAAAGTATAAGTCCGTCTGCTTAATTATGAAAGCATTGTTGAACTTTTAAGATGTTTTTGTGCAATGGATTATGTAAAGGATTACTTTCGAATCATTTAAATGAAACTGATAAATAGATTCGGTGAATAAGCGCCTGGGTTTTATTTGGACTGTCGTAGATATTCGTTTTTGTGTTTTATTAGGAGAGAGTATGACATGCTTATTACTGTGATTTCTATTTTATGTTAATTCTAATAATTGAAAAGATTTATTTATTTTTATAACATTTTATTTAAAAAGGCTAATACTGCCAATAATTTAAATTTATATGCATTTTTTTAAATATTTCACAATATTCCTCTATTATTAAATTTCACATTGTTTATTATAAAAATACAGTTATTAAAGGAAAATATTAGTAACAAGATATATAAAATATAATAATTTTTATTGTATTTTTTTGTTAAAGAAAGATACTATTCATATATAAATTCTTGTTCTCATTTCTTTAAAGCACAGTACTTTTATGAAAGTCATTTAATTCTAACAAAATATCGTTATGCAAACTATGCGAAATGTGCATTGTTGTTTTATCATGGACTAAGTGTTTTTCTTTTGTAGTAATTCATGTTTACAGACATAATTAAAATAAATTACCGGACATATGTGTGAAAATTACTTAATACATACAGATTGTTTCAGAACATTATTTAATATTAATCTGTAGATGTTATTTATATTAATTACAAATTATTATAATATTGCATGGTAAGAGAATACATTAATTGTTATTAAAGCTAAAAGAAAATGTATAACGAGGATTCATATCATTTAGACCAATACGCATATTTAAATATAAAAATCTGGAGCGGGCTCCACTCGATTTTCAGTACATTTTGAATTAATGAAATAGTAAAACATTTATTTGGTTATAATTGACAATGCGAATAGTCATAAGAGAGTACATGTTTAATTAAGTTGAATTTACTAATAAATAAAAACAACATTTTTTTAGGTGATTATATAGATTTTCCGTATCTTATAAAAAATAAAATTTTCTGTGAAAATATTTAATACCCGGTACTAATGTAAATAATTTCAATTTATTTATAGAATAGTAATCACTAATGTACTATGTCATTTACAGGTCACTTAATTTCAGTAATATCCTGTTTTACCTTATCATTTTACAAAGCGTACAGCTGTTATTTATTTCCAATCAGTAATCTGTAAACAATTCATTAAAATATCTCTTCCTGATAACAACAAAGGAAACGGTTTACTAGTCTATAATTCATGTTTACCTTATAATTTTTCTGCTTTATTCTTAAAATAAATTGAAAACCTTATGTTTGTCAATTACACAGGTCTAAAAAAAATTTCACCAGACTATGTTATTGTTAAATATGTATTTTGACCCCTTGAATTCGAACCTGGGCTCTAGATATTTATATAACGTCAGGATTTTTTAAATGATCCTAACATGAAAATCTGTCCTTCCACATCTGGCCTCTAATTATAACTTATTGAGAATGTTCCCAATAGTGTCTATAAAACACCCAAACCGAAAAATCAAATCACGTACTGCAATAGAATGTAATAAAATTCTAAAATAACAATAAATGTTTGAAATTCGAGGTTGACTAAGAAACGCACAATTATGTTAATTCGCTACTTTAAAGTTGAGATTTCAATGATGTTTTAGTTTTTTTTGGCGTTTTCTGGTTTTATTTATACGAAATTCGAAAAATAATGCATTCTCAGATATTTAACGCGTCGAAAAGTTCTATGTGCTTTTTAATTTCAACTCAAATATCGGATAACTTTTCCTATTCCCAATCGAATGTCAACAGCTACGAAGTTCTTGCATCAGACCTTGAAAGTTATCAATAAGATAAACGTGAAAATACAATTTGTTTATTTCTAAAGGGTATCGTTGATTAAAATATGATTTATCATGAATTTTCAAATTAATCCAGCAATATTGCGTTTAAAAATTTAGAGTAGATTTCACAAAATTCCCCTTTAGCTTCTTCTAGGGGTTAACAAAGGAGTTTCTTAATTCCATTAAATCTTTTAATACATATATTATATTCGTTAATCTTTTAAACAATTTTCAGACATTCAATGTTTTTTAAAGAACTGTTGGCACTATCACTTTAGTTTTTGTTGAAATTCTCCCGGGATTTCAGAAAAAAAGAGCAATATCTATACATATTTTTAAATGCTACCAAGCAACGTGGACATTTAATTTCAAGAAAGATAATGGGGTCAAGAATAAAGTGATAATTTTACGCGAGATCATAATCCGAACAAATATTGCATTGGCCAAACTCAAAGGAAGTAAGTTTGGTAATGATGAAATAATTATTTCCCTTAAAGTATTTATTCTGTTATTAGTTTGCTTTAATATATATTTTTTTAAATGAACATAAGGAATGTACAAAGTTTTATTTACTGATTAATTTGCTTGGCATAATAAATTGGAACGCTTAAAAAAACAGAATATCTTAAGGGAAATAGTAAATAACGGTGAAATGTATCGATGCTGTAAGAATAAACCATTTATATAGTCGTCTAGAATAAGAGAAATAAATGTAATGGTAATATTAATGTATGCAAAAAAGTATGGCTTGATAGCAGAAACGCTAATAAAAATTAATCGAACATAAAACAAATTGCTATTAAGGTTTTAATAATCGTATCTAAGTAATTTTAAAATTGATTAGCGATTATACAAAAGGGCTTATAACATTTTATTTAATAAATATAATTTTTTTTTCTTGGAAAAATTAGCAGGATCCTTTAACCTTAATAATACACTTAACTAATAAGAAAAATATTTTATGCATGACCGATATATAATGTGGCGCTTTAATCCTTACCAACAGGGAATAAAATGGCAGTTTATATCCCTAGGGAATAAAGTAATATTTATAATATTGTTGCCAAGCAACAATAAATACGAAACTGGAGTAGGCTGCACGTTTTGTCAAATTCTGTCATAGTCATAAAAAAAGCAATAGTGTGCGTTTCTCATACGTTCAACTTCTATTCGCGTGTATCTCACACTCGCAATAAAATGTCCTAAGAATGTAAAGAATCAATCAGTGTTATTGACTGAAAGTTAGGGCATGCATAAAACTTTGTACGCAACTCGGGTGTAAAATTCTTTATTGCCATCGCAACTGATGCTCGGGCAATAAAGAACCATTTTACAACCAAGTTGTATAAATAACTATTCTATTTTTATCGTAATAAAAAAGTGTTTTTTGTTCAATTTTCAACTATTTTAAGTTGTATTTCTAAATTACAAAAAAAAACAACTGCAAATTTTAGAATATCTATTGTAGACCAAAGAGAAATAAATTTCCTATTTCTCGTTTTAGCTTATAAACTCTCTTTACACAAAGAAAAAATTAAATTTTTGTGTTTAGAAGATGAAAAGTACTTTTTTGTGTTATTGCACTTCCTTGACATACTTTTTCAGTTCCTTGTGATTAGTAAAGTCTGTCCACGGCACGCGTGCATTATATCCTGTATAATTGATCAATTAGGTATTTTAAATTTAAAACGGGTACAACTTCCAATTATTTCATATAGCTGTACAGGAACTTATAAACGACACGAATTACATCACAATCATAATCAAATCAGAAATATATTAAAGCAATTACTTCTCACTTCTAATAATTGGCATATCAAATGAATCTTGGTAAATAAAATTTTATCCTTTTGACATTATCGTTTTAAGCAATCATTAAAATTTCTAAATAGAAGTAAGGAGAAAAGAAAAAAAAATATTTTTGCAATGGCTTTAATCACCGTTGTTGCAATTTAAATCGAATTGATGAAACTGCATTCTACCTGTACATTTTGCAAATATTTTTGTAGTTTCTTAACAACAATAAATTCAATTCCAATTTAAGAATTACTACACAGAAATAGTTATTATTTTTTCTATATTAATCAATAGTTAATCTAATATAAAGTGCTGTCATGTATAATTAATAATTACCAAGAAAATCTATTTTGTATTCTGTTTGTGCAGTTGTGAATGAAGAAATCTCTGAATTAGTTAATTCTTTGTGTTTGCTTTGTTTTATTTGTGAAGTTTCTCTACATAAATCATAAAATGTATTTCTATTGTTGTTTAGAGCAGCTAAAACTTCCAGTACTTTTACTAAAGGGTATTAAAGTACAAAGTAGATACGAAGAAAATTTTATTTCATAGCATAGTATGGCTTTAGATGTGAACAAAATATCTCTTTACAATTTCTAAGAAAATTGCAGTTTTCAACAGCGTTGTTCCAATTAAATTCGAAAATCTAAAAACTAATTATCTCTTTAATGATCAAGGAGGATTATTGTTTTATTCGTATTAGTAATTTGCTCTAAACTTCAAATAATTATTAGTTACTCATATCCAATTAAATATTCATTAAAAATAAATTACTAATCACTTCCAAAAATAGTCTAATAATAATTATATTGCAATGATTTATAAATTTATTTCATTTAAAGAAGCAATAACCTTTATGAATTAGCATATAGCTATTATACAAAATTGGCACACATTACTGTTTCTTATAAACATGCAACAATTAACTATTGCTTATAGGACAATTAGTTCACCTTGAATACAAGACAAATTTATCTTTTTTTACTATTGGGATGTCAAATTCAATGGAACAATTTTATTATAAGAATTACAGTAAGACTCTTTTAACAATTCGAAATCTCTACCCTACCAAATCGATATGCCTACATAAAACGTTCTTCGTTTTTGGAGCTGCAATTTCTTCATCTTGGTCGATCAATCAAAAACTAATTCTTATTAATATTTATATAAATAGCATTCAGACTTTCTGTTGCTCTTTTGAAAGTGAACTACACCACCAATTACGATGAAACATGGATTCAAATATGACCAAACAATATACCTGGTAATTTAGAAAAGATGAATGAGACTATTTAAAATAGTTATTCTCGAGTTAAAAAAGTTTAAACAGCAGATAAGTAGATATAAAATGCTCAATGTATAATTTTTATAGTTGCACAAATTTAAAGGGCGATTTTATATTTGAGCTTGCACATTTTCTACAAAAACCTGCTTATTCTTTATACGAAAAAACTTCAATAAAAAAATAGGTTATTTGAATTTTGTATTTTTTCTTCATTTTTTAATAATATTTTTATTGGAGGAATTATTATTTTTTTTTATATCCAAATACTACCAAAATATTTTTTTAATTGATTGTTACATCAGTTAATCTATAAAAAATATTTACATCGATAAAGTGAAAGTTTAAAAAAATATTTTAACTTACGTTTGAACTCAATTCCTTGCGGAGTGCAAGGTCCTCTGTCAAGCATACATTCTGCATAAAAGTATACCAATCTCTTTTGATTTAATATGTCCTCCACATCTAGATGATCATATCGTGTTGTATAGTATCCTCCTGGAGGCGGTGAATCTGCCGCATTTATTAAAATAAATGTTGTAAAAAAATTTAAAAATATTGCGGTGCCTTTAGCGGCAAACATTTCGCGCACGTGGATTTGTTTATTCCTACTCCTGCACGCATGCAACTGAAGCACAATGTTACCCGGCTCTGGTACTAAATTGTTAAGGCGCGCTTACTCATGGAGCGTTTTGCCTGGTAGGAGCAACCTTCACAATCACTTCAAGATTAACAATCCTCATCATTCTTTGTTTAATTTACAATTATCTTAACTAAGAAAAATTTTAATTGCAGATGAAAACTGAATTTGCGATTAAGGAGCTGTAAGGTAGTAGTAGTACTAAAAGTATAAAATCCTTTAATTTACATATTAAAGTTTGATGAATCCATTTAAATTTATTTTTAGACAAAATAAAATTTTACATTACAGAAAACAATTTACAATAAATTTTCTTTTAAAAGACAATAGGATAAGCTTCATTGATAAAAATTAAAATGAAGATACAACTTAATAATTTTTAAATCGGATTAAAATATCAGAGCAACGCAATGTATAATTAAATCAAATGATCAAAATGCTATTTTATTGATTATATCCCTCGTATATTTCAAATCTATCTAATTTAAGAATTTTAGAGAAAAGCCAATCACAGCAGTATATCATGAAAATACATTCACCTTTCTTCTAAATTAACCAATAATTTTTATGCAAAAAAACTTCATCTCGATTCTTCCTACTATCAAGACGAGAAAATAAAAGTATTTTGGAAACATTATGATAATCTTGATATAAAAATTAACTCAGACACTCTTCTAACTCCTATTAACATAGTGAATATCATTAATTAACCAATGGTATATAAAAATGCAGAGTAACCATTTTTAAATATTTTTTCTCTTGATTTAACACACAAAAAATCTACACAGGATGTTTCTGGAAATTTATAGATGCAACTCCTTATTATTATCAAATTGCTTACTAAAAGCAATAAGCCAAAATGATAATTGGCTACTATTCCGTTATAATTCAAGGGTAACCAAACCCGTCATTAAAGTCGGATAATCGTTCACGATGTTGTATGTTTACTAATAGTAAACATTCCGGTAAATTTTATTATGTTAATAGTGGATATTGTTTTTAGTTATTAGTGTATGATTGGAATGGAAATATTTGGAAAAACGAATATAATTTGAACAGCTACTTCTTTTAAAATACATGTTCGAATACAATAAATAATACACCATTTAGAATAAAATCAATAATTAGTTATAACAATGCAAAATATTGCAAACTGACGCAACTGATATTAATAGTTGCAATAAATATTTCTTCTGGGAATGCAAACGAATTTAACATAAAAAATAAAACTTAAAAAGTATAATTATGTAAAGAGTAAGATAATATCTGTTAATTCTGATTTATAATAGCGTGGTTGAAAGAAAATAATAATATAGTGCTTAAATATATTGTAGAAAAAAAGGGAAACAATATGCAAATAGTGACGCATGCGCAGTAATACTTTTTTAATCTTATTTTTCACTCCAGTCAAATTTTCTTGAGACGAGCCATTCTACTTTTCCCAAACAAAAAATCCTTATTTAACCTTTTGTTCTCATAGAACGATTTACAGAAAATTCAAGCTTGAGAAAATTATTTAGAAAGGTGAGGAAAATCTCTGAATTTACATTTCTAATGATTTTGTAATGTTGGACTTACTTGCATTTCGAAGAGCTAGAGATTTTTAAGGTGATTTGAATAGCAGTTAGAAATTCAGAGAATCGCATTAACTTGTTAATTAATTTGTCATTACATTAAAAATGTACTGTGTTCCTTAAAATACAGTTGCTGATTTAGCGAGTAAATTAATATGATATTTATATAGAATTGAGAAGGACGCATGTCATTGAGAATACATTAAAAAGCTCTTCTTCGATTGTTGCAAATAATATTGAAATACTGCATTTTTCGTTACGTTAACCCTATGTAATTTCTGAGCACACAAGAAAACCCAGGTCGTTATTTTTTTACAAGCAAAAAAACTTTCAACTTGTCCTTTCTCGTTCTCCGAAACTGCCTGAGTGTTTAATATATTGTAAAGTGTAATCTTTGCATATAATTTACAAAAATTAACGAAGAAGCTTAATTTTTCTTATGTCCAATTAACCAAATGTGTATTTTAGTAAATCAATTTTGAATACCAAGCATTTTCACAGTATTTATTATAAATACAATTGCAAACACGCACTTCCTAATACGTTAGATCGATTTGATTACCGAAAACAAGAGAGAAATAAATTGCGCATTTCAATTCTCCATAAAGAAATCAGAATAAGATAGTCAATTTTTTGTCAACATTGGATTTTATTATGATGTTTTATACAATAAATTGAATAACAAAAATAATTTAAATCAGAGTTAGTGCCTATGGTCATTCATAACAGCATTAAGTAATAAAAAAAATTCACTATTACAAAAAAGATTAAATAAAAATGTTGGGTTATATTTTATTTTAATAATTTTTTTTAGTGAATAGTGTTTTGAAAATACCTACTCTACAAATTTTACTAATATTAATGAGCAAATAACATCTACCACAAATTGAAAAATATTATTTTTTCACCTTCTTTTGGCAAATCTAAATTTATTTTCAAGGTTAAGCAAACAAAAAGTAATATTTACTTTTCCTGTAGACAAATAACGTGCACATATTTGTGATTAAAAGCACAAATATTTTCGTGGTCAATAAATTTATTCGTCTGAATTAAAAAAAAATTTAAAATAATCTAAATTCGTTAAATTGATTTGATTTTGTTCTCTTCAATTATCATTTAATTAAAATTCATAATCTTTTTTTGGTAAATGTATTGTCCAATAATTAAATTTTAATTACAGAGAATCATATAACTTCGTAATCCTTTAATTAAAATCATCAAAAATACAGCCACCCATTAGAAAACCTTGAATAGACAAAAATAGTTAATTTCCTAGTATGATTAAAATTATAAATTATCATTAATATGCATTTTCGTGTCTAACGTTTTATTAATTATAGTTTTTGTCAAGCATATCTTTTCAAAATTTTTTTGCACTGAATATAACTTACACAATTTAATGTTTAATAGTGTTTTCATTATGTTAGTCTTAACACCTTATGGCAACGGATATTGAAATTTCTAAATCATAACAAACTTGTCCTTGAAGGTGCCCATATCATTAATCGGAAGTTGTAAATTTTTCTAAGTACTAAATATTTTAGATCATGCAAGTAAATATGTAATTAGATATTAATTTCGATTAATAATTCAATGTTTTATGCAAATTTTGTAACCTTGGCTTATTTAATTTAAGTAAATTGCTATCACTATTTATTTATCTCTTGAAATAAATATATTTTGTATAAATATTGCAAGAGAAATCTCATAAAAGAACATAAATCTGCAGTACCTACCTATTCATTTCAGATTGGTTAAAAATGATAAAATACGATTCAGTTTTCTTAGGATCTCCTTGAGGTGTCGTTGGAAATTATGATTATTAAGCTTGCTGCACACGAGATACATGCATGTGACAAAACGGCTTTTAATGATTTGTGGATGCTTTAAATTATATACTTTGATAAATCTCAGATAACCAATAGATGATAAAATACTAATATACGATCGATTATAAAATATAAACAGATTATATCTGACTCAAATTTAATAAATATGTTACAGTAACAACATCTACATTAGTTAACAGAATTATTAAATTTTATTGTTATATAATTCTAAAATAACTAATTATCTACATTTTTCCGCAGAGTTTTGTCTTTTTACAAAAAATTTTGGAAGATAATACATTGGATTTAATTCTTTTAAGCTAGTCGGTTAAGAAAGATGAAAGTCATGAGGTTTCTCTGGTTCTTTATAATAAATACTAAGAATATAGTTTCCTTTTAAAATATACAGAAAATTTGTGACCCATTGATTTATTGGAATGAATAAATGAAATACTTAAATTCAATAGTACGCATGTGGTCAATTGGACATTAAGAGAAATAAAAAGGTCCTTCACGGATTTCTATAAATACAGTAGAATGTAGTTGCCAATATATCAATTACCCACGTAGTTACCGAAGACTGACAGAAAAATCAAATCGAAAGTTTTTCGCTTGTAAAAAATAGCGGTTTGAACTTTTTCCCGTTTTAAAAAATCACCTGAGCGTAATATATCGAGGATTGGAATATTTAATATTTTATTTGAAGAAATCGAAAAAGAGCTTTTTATTTCTCTCAATGTATTCTCGACGACATGCGCACTGCTGAATTCTGTTTTATAACATTTATCCACTCGGTAAATCTGTATATATAAAAATAGCTTTATGTTTTAGGACTATGAGTACTGTCTTGATGTAAAGCACATGTAAAGACAAATTCAAGCACCACACATTTTATCACATCAAGTTAACATGTTGGCGAAATTTAGAACTGTCCTTGAAATCTCCTCCAAATATCGTGACTTGATTGATTTGCTGAATCCATATAATCCCGCATTTTAGAAATCTGGAACGTAAAAATTTGTTATTGTTAATGTAAGGAAATGATTTCTCCTTTTTCTTCTCTTCTTCAGTTGCAATCAAAATTTAATCATGTTCTTCAAAATTACCTACTTCTATTTTTCTTTCTAAATAATTTTTGTATTTTGTTCTTTTCTCGTATTTTCTTTTATTGCTCATTTTAATAAATAATTATAGCATATAATAATTTCCTTCCTACTATCTACCTCGTAAATTGAATAAGCGGTTTGGAAAGATTTTCAATGACAATTATAACCTGTCATTAATCTGATAGTTTTTTTTACAAAATTTTATACTTACTTCAAATCTGCGATGAATCACAATCAATTAAAATACTTAAATTTCTTATTATCTAATAATTGTTAGGACACAGAGTAAAATTTCGAATATTAATTTAAATTATATTAACCACATGACCGATTTTTTAGCAAAGGACTTGTCTCTGGTGAGTAATTCAGTAACTGAATTTGTGTTAATTAAATGAATGTTTTGTATTACCATGGTTACCAAAGAAAAAAAAAATCGTGGCCATCATAGATCGATTGTTTGAGAATTGAGGAAATTATTCGTAACAATCATATTACCTCATCGGAGAATTTCTGTTTTGCAAAATTATATTGGATTTTTTTAAGTTTTAAATTTTCTTTATATTGCAAATAAATACCACCACATCTTAATAGAAAATTAGAAATATTTTCAGGATTGTAAAAATTTCATTATCTAAATTTATCAAATAAAAACGAAGTAAAATTTTTAAATAGCATTTAAACATTTTTAATCGGCTTGATAGTTTTACCTTATTTCTTTATATGATAAACAGGGATTTAAATTTTCTATTTCTATAATATGTTTATGCAGAACACAAAAAAAAACTAAGACCACAAAATTATTTCATTTAAATTATCATTCTATGCAACATTGTAGACATCTGTGTCTTCAAAACAACTAACACTTTGAAAAAATATTTCATTTGGTGGAATTAATAAAATCAATTCTTCTAGAAAAATGAACATCAACTTAGTATTGCTAATTCAATCGATAAAAGAGGGATATACATTTTCATTTTATGAATAATCGTGTAGATAGGGACACTGTCAAATGTTTAATTTTCTTACCTCCGACTTAAATAACTGCAATTTAAATGTTATCTATGTTCAAAATCTATGCAACCCTTTTTTTAATGCTATGCTTTTCTACAATTCTTATCCCATTTCAATTCGTGATTAAGTTTTGCATTTCTAAATTATTAAAATTTTGGATCTGCAAAATGTCCAGTTTTTGAACAGATTTTATATTTTATTTTATTTAAAATTTCCGATTTAAAAATATTTGTAAATTATCAACAGTTTCAGGATTCTATATTTACAATTTAATATACATGTAGGGGTAAGAAATTTAACATATTAAATTACAAGACATTGAGGAGATTATTCTACATATCAATCATATGAAAATTGCTGATGAAGCAACGGTTTTATGGCAAACAAAAAAAGTAAATGAATTAGCCACTGAGATTTTGTAATTTAGTCCTATTAAAATTTTTCTCGGGGGTAATGTTTAATCTGAAGTATATACTAAAGTCCAAAAACTATTGATTATAATCTTAAGGCCTATATCGTTTGTGTTTTTGTAATTTATTTGAAATTTATGTTTAAAATTTTATTCTTTGTGAGAAGGGCCGATAACTTTTTCATGCATAATTTTCATATGTGTTATTGAATTGATATCAATAAAAAATTAACATTTAACAGAAGAACTTTGTTTTATCGTTAAATTACGAATGCAGTTCTTGCGCTACTCTTTCTATTTTGAATGAATTAAATAATTGAATGCAAAAATAAAATAAATATTAAACAGTACAGTTTATAATAAGTTAAAATATTTCTTATTCAATAGATAAGTTGCTTCCTTATAATTAATTTTTAATCTAAAATTATTTTTTATTTTCTATAAAAATGTACTACAAATTACAATATTAACAGAATTCGTTCATATAGTGAAACAGTTTTTACATTTTTTTATATTATCTTCTGTCTTCTTCCTCTTCTTCTTCGTCATCATTACCACCTTCATACTCCTTGCGAAAATTTCCGTCAGGATCGTATTTATCAAGAAGTTCGTCAAATAAACCTCTGTAGGTTCGAACCAAATGCGCAAGAACAATTCCTGCTATTTCCCTTTGTCTTTCTGAACATTTAGAGCATTTGGTTTGGAGTGCATCGGGTAAATAAACTAAAAATAAAATAAAAACATCAGTAACTTCTACAAATCTCAAAAATATGGAAGCCACACAGTTATTATTAATTTGTTTACTTATAATTTCATTCGTTCATCTGCTTGATGAAGCCACTGCGGGCTTAACATATGTAGCAGTATTTTATTAAAATTCGGGATTTTTTGAAACATTTGTTTTATTTAATTATATTATTTAAAATGGAAATCCGTCATGTAACGACCGAAGCAATTCAATTTCTATATTTAGTTGTTTCGTATGCAATTATAATTCCCGAAAATGAAATAGCAAATATCCAGGACCTAGTATTGGTCAAGGATATGTCTTAACCTTTATTGTTTAAATGAAAATTTCATTGAATTTGATATGTGACTGTAATACTTTTACTGATACATACTACTTTAGTGAATTAGATGAAGGTTTTCATGTACATGTTTGCAATTTTAATTAATTTGCAAAAAGAAATTTCATCAATAAAACCTACAGTAATCTTTTTTACAGTTTAGTATTAAATATTTTATATAATAAAAATAGAAAATGAATAATATATGAACTATTATAACTTCAATATATTCCCAGAATAAAAAAAATATATTTAAGGAACTATGTACCATAAGAACTATTTTTACAAGTTCCATTTCCTCTTTGTGCTTCGAATTTAAAGCACTCTTACTATACATTCTTGATTTTTCTGAGCTTTTTTGAGAAAATTTCGATTTATTTGTTTTCCTGAAGTTTCTGTACTATTTAATGTATTATTTATCAAAATCAATTTGTGGGTATATCGTGTTTCTTACGGTGCATCTATAATGTGACGGGCAACATATGTCACATATTAATTCATTAAAGACTGATTATAAACATCAATCCTTCACGTAAATTCACATTATAATTACGTTTGAAAATGAGTAAAATCACCGAAATCGGTAACTGTAAATTATAAAAATGTTGTGGTAGGACAGAGTAGTTTTCTTTTTATTTTGTCTATCTACTTCTCAAGTTACGTGGAAGGATCAGAAATTTACAAACTGCTATTTCTTCTGAAAATTTGTACATGGAGTTAGAATACTATGGTTCAGAACCTAAGTTATGCTAACTATAGTGTTAGAAAAACACAACATTGAAATAATTCATATGTGCAAACAGAACAAGCATTGAGGTTCTTGAAAATATTAGAGATCAATATTCTCAAATCTATCTACTACTAAATGACTAATTTGATTTAAATCCTTCTCTCTTATTAAATTTAACTCAAAAGTCGGTAGCCTAGTTACAGACTCGGACATCTGAATGCGCTTTCATTTTGAGCCACTTTTTTACAATGTCCAGGTTGGATTCCTTTTTTTAATAGGTTTTTTTCACTATTAATGATCATTTTTGAAACTGATATCACCATTCGATTCTGCAAGTCAAGAACTATAAGAACCAAAGAACCAATCATCACCTCAGATTATGAAAAAATGTCAGATGTCCGGGTTTGTAACTAGGTTACACAAGTGTTACTTGATGAAACTGAAGTTTTATCGAAACCATGTCATTAATGCGATTAAAAACGTAAAAACCTTTAATAGTTTTAATTAGCTACATTATAAAAGGTTTTTAGTGAGTAATAAGCAAAAAATATACTCTGAACTGGTTCTTTGGTTTTTCCGATTTTGCAGTAGGCATTGAAAATTTTCCATATTTATTTCGTCTACGAATTTGAAATAAAAAAATTTTATATAATACACATACTTTAATTATTATTCAGGCAAAAAAAACAAAAAGATAATAATTTACATTCAAATAATATTTTTATGTTCTCAGCGGTTAAATAAAAACCTGTCACCATATAACTAATTGAAGTTTGTTCCTATTATAAATATGAAACAAGAATAACTATAATAAATTTTTTAATTCTGTTCTTACCACTTACTTTTAAGTTCTTTTCCTTCAGGTGTACATGGTCCTTTATCTAATAAACATTTGGCATAATTATTCATCAATCTTTTACTAGTAACAATTTTGTTGACATCGACGTTATCATATTTTGTCGTATATGTTCCTGATACATCCCTCTTGACCAGTGTACTTGCGGCAATGACCTTTTGTTGGTCGTATATCACGATGAAAGCTGCTATAAAGCAAAGCGACAAGCGCCTCATTATTTTGTCTTTCTTGATATGTATGATGCTTTTTTCACACAATGTGAACTGCAATGTAGCAACACTTCAACTGTTTGCAGCAGTCGTCTGGCAATATAATTTATTTGTTCAATATTCAAGGTGGACTACCGACAATTTTAACAAAATATTAGTTTCGAATAAACCATTTTTATATTGTAAATTGCAATTAATATTTATATCAGAATTGAATAATTAATTAAATCACTTTTATTAACAAGACATGATGGTCAATGAGACTTACAACGATAATTTCATTTATTATTAAAATTTTAGTTATGAATCAAGTTTTCGATGAAAATATATATTGGCATTGTTTGATGTTTTTTTTAATCTTGTTTTAAAATTGTAAAATCGAACTGCATTGTAGCTTCCCAATAAATATTAATTTTAGTTATAATATTTACTTTTTTGAATATTCTTCATTTCCTCTAAATGTATCAAACTGATTTTAGTAAACTTATATTTTGCTTTGATATTTATTCTTTTAATTTTAAAACTTTATTATATTTTTCCAATAATTCTGGCAAAATTATTCATTTACTTTTAAAAACAATCTTTTCGTGGGATAAAATTTGAAGCGTGCGATTTGGTTTATTATATAATTAAAATAATTACAAATTAATAAAATGAATGAATTGTCATTTTCATGAAATAAGTGTGCACATGTTTTATTACAACAACTGCGCTGACGTCGAATATTTTGATTTAAGATTTGCTTTGTCATCAAACCAAATTGGCAAAACCTATTGCTTACAGCTTTTACAAAGTATACATTTTTCTGTATCTAAGCATGTATTTAGTATAGTCAAAATCTTCTTTTTTTTTAATAATAAACCAGCCGACCTCCTGACGCAGTGCAATAGCATCATTCCTTTTGGTGTTCAGGGTCTCGGTTCGAGGAATTGAATTTTTAATGACTACAACGGCAATAACCAATGCTGTTAGTTCATCAACAAGAAGCTTAATCAGGACTAGAAGTATAGAAATAATTACATACAATTTAAACTTTGACGATATATGTGAGCATCCACAAGAAAGAGGACCTTATCTTCTCAGGATATATTCTAAATATAAGAGTTTTGATTTTATCGGGATTCAGATTAAGGTCAGCAGCACTGTTCAGATATCTACTGAACATTATATAGCTGCTTTTAAGTCGATTATTAATTGGGATATACAACAAAAAGAACTTTTCCCAACTTCTACCATCTCAAAGAAAGGGAGCTTATTTTTCTCCGTGCATTTTAAATGGGGAAATGGTATAATGATAATCATTAATTAAAAGTAAACTGAGAGTAAATTAATTTTTTACATCATATTTATATACCTGCAATTTTCGTTTTTCATTTTTTTTATTAATGCAATAAAATAACAAAAATTTGATAAATTTAATTCTATAAAACTTTTACATTTTTATTCTATATTATATAAATAATGATCAAGATTTTTCATTCAGCTTGTACAGGTTCTACATTCACTTCTGCCTTTGATTCGAGATATCGTTTCTTGTAACTGCCGGTAGGATCATATTTCTCTTGTAGAGGAGCCCAATATTCGGGTTTGTTATCAATTAAGAATTTAATAATTTTTTCTGAACCTGCCTGTTGTTTTTCACTGCATTTACTGCAATCGGTTTCTATTGCATCCGGCATATTTTCTAAAACAGAATAAATTATCAATGAATAAAATTCTACCGAAGGATATTTCAATTTTAGTCGAATATGTTTTGGCTTCTCTTTAATATATAAAGGATTCAGGGAAAAAACGATGGTGATAGTCCGTTCATTTTTGGAAAATATCAAATGGCCACAATTTCGAAAATATGGTATTTTTTAATTATAAGTAAAATAAACTATCACATAATAGAAGCAGCATAGATAAATTATTTATTATATTACACTCACTTTTTAGTTCTGCTCCATCAGGTGTGCAAGGACCTTTTTCTAAAAGGCAATCGACATAATTTTTAAGTAATCTTTCATTTTTTATCACATCATCTATATTGATATTGTCATATTTGGTTGTATAAGTTTTTTCTTCTGCTATTGCTGCAAAGCACATACATACACAAACTGCTATTATACCTATATTGGCAAATGGACACCTCATCTTCTGAAACAAAAATTAAAAATTAAAATTTATATTTCACTATATTTTACTTGATTGTCACAAAATTGAGAATAAAATTTAATCTTCTATTATAGTTTCCTTTTAATGAAATTACAATTTGTGCAAAATACATATAAATAAAAAAATATTTCCAAAAATAAAGAAAAATGTATTTATTAATGTAAATTTAATTAAATCTACACAGAGCAAATTCAATTAACGAACACAGTATTTATTAATTTAAAAAATCTACGCTCTCTAAAATTATGGTATTAACGAGACAAAGAAAAATTTTCTCGTAGCTCCACAATTGGTGATCTTAAATAAATAAAATTGCTCATATCTATAAAAGAATTAATTAAATAAATAAATTTAAAAAAATAAACAAACAAAATTCGCTAACAATGATCAAAACCAGAGAAGATTTTAGACAGAGTAGACAAAATTTAGTTTTTTGTTTTTGTAAGGCGTTATAGTAAAAGTATTTGGTCTTTGTAAAAAATAGTTAAAGCAGTATTAACAAAATAAAATATAATATTATATAAGCTGCTGAAGATACTCTAAAAATAAATGGAAAATAGTTAAATTTTTATTTTATTTAAAAAAATTAATATTTTTGATTCCTTTTAATATTTCTTGGAGGTTTTAAGTTAATAACTTTTTTAACCTACAAATCCATATTTATTTTGTTGTATACCATTTCTCCTAAATAACAATTTCTATACTAATTATAGAATATTTTCAAAATTGCAAATCACACTCTAGTTTATTATAATTATATGTTTTTCATTCATCTGTACATACATGATTTTAAAGTGTTATTTTTCCTTCTAATTAAAATATCAGATTTAAGTGGATGATAAGTTGTTTTGGATTATATATAAAAAATAACCATAAAAATGAAATACTTACATTGCTTTTCTGATTTTCATACATTGAAAACTATGATTTTTACTAAATGAAATTCAGAAGATGATTCGTTTATATATAAAACTAAAAAGGAAGTTATTTAAAAATTATAAACAAATTGTTACAATAATCTATTATAAGGATGTAAATATCACAATTGGCCAGTTGATTAGTGAGCTTATTACCTTTGTTATGTTGTAAATTTTCTTTGATTTTGATTTGTTTTCCAATTTAAATTGCTCTACGCCTTGTCCGCTGTCGTTTTTCCTTTAATGGCACAATTAGGCTCATTAAACGTCATCGGAAAATATGTAGATTATATAATGCATGTAGAATACTATTTTGGTCATGCAAGCGAATAAAAAGGAATTGAATTGTTCAACAATGTTTAAGTTTGAAAAATAATTGAAAATATTATTAGTTTAAAAATATTGATAATTTTATAAACAAAAAAATTTAACACCGTTATATAAAAAGGTAAAAAAAAATCAAATCTCTAAAACAATATTGAACTAAATTCAAGATTTATAAAAAAATCATTAAGGAATTTAATTTCTTTGGAATATGTTTCTTTTAAGTTTCAAAATCCCAAAAATGCAATTCTATCCATACTCACATGTGAAATTACAGGTTATATACAATATGGGTTATTTCATTTCACAGGTATATTTTTTGACAGGGGTGGTCCCCTAAATGCAATTTTCATAACAAAAAAGGAAAACAGTAAATATCGAGTGAATCTAAAGCACGAGCGAAGAAATTACTTCAAATATATCTTTTAAATAAATATAAATTATTTTTATTTGTAATTTCCAATTATATTCCTTGTTTCATTTTAATGAAGATGATTACTTATAAATGAATTTTTATATTTGCTCGTTACAAAAAGCTTTGAACAATAGTAGTGTAGGAAAATTTTTCAAGCATTCGCTTTAAAACGCTGATGCCTGAGAAATTTCATTCCCTTACTAGTATCGTTAATAACTATTTATGAGTTAGTGCCTTTTTATTTAAACCAAGCTGGTGCGGTTGAGATGCGTGCTGGTGATGGTAATCTAATGACTAATTTCCATCATAAATCATTCAAAACCCAACAAAAATTTAGAATTTGTTTGTGTTGTGAGTGTTTTAGAGTTATTTGTTTAGTTTTTTTGAAACTTTTTAATATTCTGTAAAACAGTTGTTAGTTTTCTTTAAAATTATCCTCTAACATATTCCTAAATTCTTCCCATTATGATTCTTTATTGTCCTAATATTTCTCCCTCATATAAATATTTTAGAGTTTGTCCACTCTGCGTCTGATTATTTCGGGTTGTTTTTTCTTTTTGTTTTCTTTTGTACTCTGATGTTTTTAATTTATACTATTATCAGAAAATAGTCACCACCAATTTCGCTACCTCTTTAGACTCTTAGTTGTTGATGTTCTTCCTTTGTGGGCTGTTGAGTTACAAAACGAACGATTATAGAACTTTCCTTCCTGCTTTTGATTTTCCGAGCGTAGTTATGAATTTCATTTGTGTTTGAAGATTGTGTTAAGTATCACTAATTCATTTACAATGCATAAGTCTATAAACCTTGTTGACATTGTTACTTTTATTCTGTTCGCCATGCGTTCCAAATAATCTCCTTTAGCACCACACACTTGTTTCCAACTCATTATATTTAATAATAATAAATATTTTCTGAAAATTCTTCAATACTTCCTTTAGGTAGTCTTATATAAAATGTAAAGAATAGCCATAATTTATTACCCCAATTTACCATATTTTATTATAAGTTTTAAGTTTAAGAAGAGAAGGCCAATATTTCTAAATTGTTTAAAAATAAATTAATTTTCTTTTTTTTACTTTTCAGACTACAATAAGAATGCCGAAATTTCAGAAGAAAACGTTGAGATTGTTAACGAAAGCCGTACATTGTTCTATCAAATCTAATAACAGAAGAAATTTTAGTGCATAATATAAAAAATATCTATTACATCTTCTCGGTTGAATTGAACTAAAAATTGAACATTAATATCTCTTGTAAATCAATATCAACTAGCAGGAGTACAAGATAATCGAATTTGTCATTTTGTATAGAAATCCGGATAATAATATGTAGGTTGCAGAAAAAAATATTATTGTTAATGTAGATAATATATATTTAAATATTCATTAATGGTATGTAAAATATAAATTCTTGTGCTTATAAAAATGATATAGATTCATGTTAACCATATGTAACCTAAAACTCATGGAAATATATAAAGTTGTATAACATAAAATGTTATTTTGTTTACGCAACTAAACATACAATAATCCGTTGTTTCTAATACTTATAGTAGATGGCAGCTTATGTTCTATTATTAATTATTTAACAAATGCGATTTGAAAATTATAACATGTTCTATGTCTAATAAATTATTCCCGGAAACTGTTCTGCATGTTAATATTTAATTATCATTTGCACGCAAAATAAATGTTGTTCAAAGAAATTCCATTAATTATTTTTCTTCTTTATGAATCATCCATTAACTTATTCGATGAAATTTCTTGTGATAAATTAGACTTAAAACTTTTTTCGATAAATGAAAAAATAGCTACACAAATATTGAAATTTAAACATTTTTCGCTGTCGTTAATGTATAAAAATCTTACATTAAGGATCAATTTTCTATTAACTGAAGAGAGTCTTTCGCAAAAATTACATCAAATGATTTTTTAAGTGACATAACATTTGACAAGACCGTCGTCTGTATTGATTATAAAATCAGTTTAATCTTTTGAAAATTATTACTAGTTGCGCACGTAACGTTTACTTTTAATTTCTAAACGGAAACTGTTTGAAACTTAAATAAAATCAATATTTTATATTCATTTTAAATTGAGATTGTTATTTCCAATTGAATAATTAATTATTTATCAATTAAATATGAAAATAAATAAAATCATAAACTTCCCAAATTTTGAATTTTTTTCTCTCTTATCACTACTATTTAATTATAACTGAAAATATGAGGAGACTTTTTCATCCATTCTTGTATTGATGCGAAGGTCGCATCGTTTTAAATTTATATTTAATTCAAATTTCAAAATTAGAATTATTATGGATATTTGACTATACTTTATTCAGTACAATTTTCATTGCACGTCATTACAGCAACGTGACGTCACATCTACACATGATTTCCAATTTGATTGATATCTCTCCGTTTATAAAACAGCAAACAGAAATAGATAGCAGTAAATAAAATGCTAAAGGAAACATTCCAGAATATATCATGTTCACATGAATATATATAAATTTTATATTATATATGAATTTTTATATTTATACAAAATATTATCTTATGTATGAAGCTAACCTAAAATATGTTAATTTAAACAAACTTAATTTTGGCTTTAGTGTTCTCTATCTACTAAACCATCAACTATGGACTTAAACTAGTCTACCCCAATGGAAGACTAACTAATGACAAACTAGGTTTTAGTAGAAACAGGAAATTAAAAAAAATGGACTTTACACAATATACCTCTGGGATGTTGAAGTACTTTCTTTCTTTTATGATCTGGAAGGTCAAGTTGCAATGATGGTTCACATATAAATACATTCCTGACGTAAAACTAGTATAGGAAAAAATATATTCGTAGTATCTGCGTTTCCAGAAGGTGATTAAAATCAAACAATATAATTATCTCTAAAAAAGCTTACCAAATTAAATCTGAACTGGCCACATTTTAATAACTTTAAAATTATAGTTAATGATATGCCACAGAATCTTAAGAACAATTTATTGAAAAATCACATTAATTAATTGCAAGACCTTGATACAACCGTAGATCCTTTTATTTCTTATCAATTCTTTTTATATGGATATAAAATAGTAAATTTGCATAATTAGTTTAATAATTAATTCTGTGCATAATCAATTGCGATTACTGTTAGAATGGTAATCGTTGAATTTGATAGCGATCAATAAATTTAAAATTTTAAATAGCTTCAGTGGAAAATAATTTATCGACGCAAAATTTTGAAGCAGAAAATATGAGTAAATTAAGTATTTTTCTTCTATTAAATTCAACAAATATTTCAGATAGTAAATAGCAATTTGTGTTTTACTTCTAAATCTTGGAAACGTTAAAAATCTATTAACTGAGGTAAAAAAATCTGTTCAATATTAGAGATATACAAAATAAAAGAAAGAAAATGATCGTTTATCTCTTGAGAAACGAGTACTTGACCAACAATTATGGTTTTCTCCAAAATATTTTATATTGAATTAAGTATGTTCAGTCTTTGCAAGTAAAGGAGTAGTCCTAATAACAATGTTCTTAATTAATACAGAAAGTTCATTTTCCTCCTTTAAGATTTTTATATTTATTATATAAAATATAATTACTTGTAAGATTCCATTAAATTTTATTTTTCGTTTAATCATTTTCTTTAATATTTATCATTCTTTTTTAAAAAGTACTATATTCAGAATAATCAGTTTTCTCCGTTCACTTTTAAATACAATGACAAATGTTAATTTTGTAAAATTGATCATTGATGACTAATTATGTTAAATGTATGAATATATTTTTTTTACATTTACATGCGTTACAACTTTTTGTTGCAAACATTTTATATAAAAATCTAAAAATAATTAATAATCAAATTAAGTGTTACCCATACAAGAACAACAAATTATTTTAATTAGTATGTCTAGAATAAAAAATGTTTTTCTTTATTAATAAATAAAAAATTAAATTAAATTTAGTTCTAGCATAAGTTTTTGATAGACAAAATCATAGTCTAGTATAAGAGTGAAATTTTCTAAAAAAAAATGCACCACCGAACAAACATTACTCCAAACTACCGAACAAACATTACACCAAACTAATAATATTTTAAAAGTCTGTTTTTTAATAGAAGCTGCACAAAGAAAAGGTGTTGTGATTCAAAAAACTTTTTTTTTCTACTTCAAAAGTAGAAAAGTTTAGGTATTATGAAAGACTTTCAAAATGTTCAAATTTCTTCATTCTTGCATCCCATGTAAGTGATCCTGGGTTCAAACCTTGATTAGAGCATGTAAAAAGTTAATTTTATATAAACAACAAATAAGGAAAATTTAAATATAAAAATATTTTTAAATTTTGGTAACAATAATAGAATTTAACAAATGTTTTTTCGATTTTTTCTTATTTTTGCCTCGTTGTATAAGCAAATATTCAAGAAACTGGTTTGTGCGGTTTCATTCTCGATACATGATAGTTTTTTTTTATCATCTGTTCGATAATATTTTCCATTTTAATTCCACAGTTGTGATCCTTGACACTTAGGAAGGACGTCAAAGGTGTTTTTAAATGATCTACAAATAAAAAAAGTGGTCCATCATTGACGTCAATTACACAAAGAAAAATATTAAGATGCTGCATTGCAATTTAGGTGGCGTGGGCAGATCTTTTAATTAAGAATTTAAATAAAATTATATTCCAATACCTTTACATACTGAAATAATTTTATTTAAAAAATAAATACAATAAAAATAAATTAACCTTGAATTAATAACCATAAGTTGCTTTTTCTTGGTCGTAATAAAAATTATTGTTTAAATTAACTAATTGCATAACAAATTTGCAAAACCGCAGCAAGATGTAATTTTGATTAATTTTGAGTTGTAACTAGTAAATGCCATAAAAAAATCTTCCATTCATAATTGAGTGGATTAGAAGCAAAGGGATGCAAATGACAGAAAATTATAGTAACATAAAAAATTAAGGTAATACCTGAACCCAACATTTTTAAGGAACCTCAAACCTTCTCCCTCATAAGCTTTTATTATAAATTGAATGAATTGGTGGCGGTGGAAGGATCTTCCAGCGGATTAATCTCATTTTATCCAAATATACTTGCATCCCTTTGCTTCTAACCCACTCACTTGTTCTTTTTTTTATTGTGAGTAGTGTTACGACGTTGCTCGCACAGAAAATGTTTACTCGCTTACGGGTTACATTGTACCAGAGCACTCTGTGTCGAGTGTAGGCCATTTCAAATTTTCTTTAATCATTAATAATAATTCCTTTTAAAAATGCACGATATTTCTTCAAATTTATATGTACCTAGTATTTTCCTATAGTATTCTTCTAAGAATTATTTTAGAATGTGTCAAATTTTCCAAACTAAAATAATTATCGCAAAAATTCTAGAAGGTAATTATCAGCATAAATAAAATCACTTTTTTCATAAGAAAACTGCATATGTAATTGCATAAAACATTATTCTATGCCATTAACTAATTACAAGTAATCGGCAATGCAAAAAAAAAAGTTAACAACTCTATTTTTCTGATTCCATTTACGCAGAAAGGTGCCAAACAAAATCGTACTTACAACTAATATTTATTATTTAAATAATTCTTTTTTAAATAAAGTAAAAATTCATAACTTATTAAATCATAACGAATTGTTACTAAATATTTTTATTATACTTAATGCCATAAATAAATAATGAATACTCATATGAAGTACCCTTCAAAAAATTTTTTAAAGGTGTCAACAAACATTGTTATGCCAGTTTACCAAGAAATAAAATGAGTACACAAACAATTAAAGAAATTCCGAGATCTATCAAGGTGAAAATAATAAATTCAAGTTTATTTGATTGACGCATTTCAGAATCTTTTAAGACAAATAAAAAAGTGAATCTGAATAATATTTTGGAACCCATTAAATAACCCCCCACTTTCTTATAAAAATGGTATAAATGCATTCCAAATATTACAATAGCAATCAAATTCTCAATCAAAATGTTTAAATTTAGCTGCTTCTTCCTTGTGGTTATTGTAGCCACGTTCGCCAAGGAAATAGAATATCCTAAAGGGTTAGAAGGAGTTAATATAGATGATGTCATAAAGAATCGTAGATTACTGATTGGTTATATTAAGTGCTGTTTAGGCGAAGGTAATTGTACACCAGAAGGAAATAAATTGAAAGGTAAGTTTAGAATTTTAGACAATAATTTGATTCATGATACACATTTCTTTGTAAAATAAAGAGCAGTACTGGTGTAATTAAATCTTCTAAAGAGTAATAAGTTTTTTTTGTCAGAAAAACCATAGATATATACAAATTTGCTTTTAAAAAGAAATACAAATTGCTTTAAGCCATCAATTAATGAAGTTTTTTAAAGGAAATATATTTTTATACATATTTTAATGGAAAAAATTAAAAATTTTTATCAGATGTTTAAAATATTTTGGTATTTTGAAGATTTTTTTATTACACCTAGAAATTTTTGTTATCTATACCTTTTACAATTTTAAGAAATTTTAGTTTCAAAAATTATTTAATAATAAATGTTATTAGATTTTGGTAATAAAAAATTCTTTTTTCTTTATTATAACAATCAAGTGTAAGGAATAGAACCTTTTTATTTCTAGTTGTTTTATTTGGATCCCTTTTCTTAAATTATGAATTATTTTTTCTAAAATTTTATCATTTCTTTCTAGCAATCTTGCCCGATGCAATTGAAAATCAATGCTCAAAATGTACCGAAGAACAAAAAGAAGCTGCAGAAAAGGTTTGTTATCATATCATAGACAACTTAGATGAATGGTGGAATAAATTGGAACGAAAATTTGATCCTGAAGGCAACTACAAGAAAAGATATTGCGCAAAATTAGAAGAATTAGGAAAAGATACCAGAAATAAATGCACTTAATTGTATTTTATTAATGAATATAAAATAAAAATCTAAATTAATTGATTTAAAACTGTTGCTACAATCTTTTTTAAATTTAAAATTCATTATTTATCCTTGCCCCAAAATTATTTATGTTTTTTTCTTCAATGTTAAAATTTACCAATTTACAAAATTATATTCGCCAATAACAAAAATTAATGATTTGATAGAAAAATGCAGATTAATTCTTCATTCCACTCGAAAAAATTTCCTTCATTTAATTGCTTAATATATAAATTACAACTCAAGATCGAATTTAACATTTTTTGAATACATTAACAAACTGGGCCGAGATAGTTATTAGATATCATAAACATCCAAACTATTTATGGCGTAATTACCGAAAATATCGCCTCAATGTAATCCAGCTTCCTAGCAATTATAAAATTTATAACCCCTCTCTAACAGTCCCAAGATTTTGTATATAAAAGAGATATCAATGAACTTTTGATTTCAAAATTTAAAATGAACACTGCTTTAAGTTTACTTCTTGCTACGTTTTTTGTAGCGATTGCTGCAAGACCTGAAGTGGTTTATCCAAAAGGATTAGAAGGGGTGGATATTGATCAAGTGATTAATAATGCGAGATTATTGAAGCAATACATTAAGTGTGTACTTGGAGAAGGAAATTGTACGCCAGAAGGAAAGAAACTAAAAAGTAAGTAAATTTTTTTATCAGAAAAATAATAAATCAATTAAGTAATTAATTTTAGTTTCATTGAGCTATAGGATTTGTTTTTCTATGTCAATGTATTTAATAAATCAATTCTTCATAATTTAAATATTAAATAGAAAAATTGTTTATCGTTTCGTGAATGAAAGTAAAAATTACTTAACTTTAATATGTTTGCAAGCGTTGTTGTTAAAGATTTTTTTAAATTTAAGTTTGAAATGTTTGGTTACTAATTTATATTGAGAAATCGATTTTTTTTAACAAGTATGAAAAAAATATATCAACATTAAAAACTTTAATAACAAATTAATTTTCACAAAAAGATTGTACCCATATACGCTGCAGAAATAAAAGTAAAACCATTGTGAATAATCTGAAAACCAAATCAATTTTAATCTTAATTTTAAAATTACTTTCTACTTTTATAGTTCGGATATTTCAGATATATATAAAACTTTTAATTTGTACAGAAAATATGATATTTAAAACTGTAAATTCTTTCATAATAACCTATAATTCTTAATATATTTTGTATGTTCTATTTTGAATTATTTTCTTTGAAGTCGAAGAACTGTTATATTTTCCATTAATTTTACAGATATCATACCTGATGCTCTTCAAAATGATTGCGTTGAATGTACAGATGAACAAAAAGCTGCAGTTCGAAAAGTTGTGACTCATTTGATTGATCACCATACAGATCTTTGGGACAGATTGGAAAAGAAATATGATCCATCAGGAAATTATAAAAAGAAATTTTGCAGACAATTAAAACAGGAAGGAGTCGATTCAAAAAACAGATGCATTGGTGTTGAATAAGCTTTAAATCTAATAATTAAAAAGTGACTCCAAAAAAAGCCAATCTATATTATTAAAGCAAAATCTTATTTATATATAAATGCACCTTACAAACGAATCATTCTGCAACATTACCTTATTTAATTTAAAATAATTGGATAGAATATCTTCATACTTATCGTTAATTTATTTGAATTGTTAAGCCTATATTATTTTATAAATAAATATTAATTTATGTTTTTGAGTGACTGAATCATCAAATTGTTTTTTGTTATAATTTCCCATAAAGCAAATTTGTATTTTCTTTTACAAGACTTTTGAATAAAATCCATTAGATGACGAATAATGTAATTGATTTTTTATCAATAAAATAACATAACATTCCTAATTAACCCCACTATTTGTGCAAATCCGACTATAAAATGTTAGTAAAATATTTACTTCTTAAGTCTTTTTATTTTAATGTGTTAAATACTCAATAAAAATGAAAAATTTGTTTTTGGTTTGTTTATTCTTCGTAACTTTAGGGGCGACTTTCGCGAAACCTGTAGATTTACCTGAAGGATTGGAAGGAATTGATGTGGATGAAGTTCTATCTAATGTTAGATTGTTGCAGGGATATATTAAATGCGTTTTGGGTCAGTCACCATGCACACCAGAAGGAAAAAAATTAAAAGGTAACAATATTAAATATTTTTGGAATTATCTCAAACTTACTCTAATTGAAATAATATAATCATTCATTATATTTTTTCATTATTTTCATTATTTTCTGTTGCCTTTTTTAAAAAATTCGAATACTAAACGACTGGATTGTATTATTTTAAACACTGATCTGTCATATATTAATGTCCCTTATAAACTAGTTTGATAAATTCCTTTTCCAAATGAATTACTATAAAATCTGCAAAAAGCAAGGTATTGCTTGAAATTTAGGGATTTTAAATTTTATTGCAATGATTATTTCAAAAATACAAAAAAACAAGTGGCACCATCTACCAATCATATTATGAGTGAGAAGCTCTCTCACGGTTTACTGGTTGGGCTACAAATGGCATAACCTACAATTAAAGAATAAATGTAAATCAGGTAATGGCCTTGGAAGAGATAAAATAAATTTTGCAAACATAATGAAGTGTTTTATTCAAAATATCAGAAAAAGTATTATGTTTCAAATTCAAATAATCATTCATAGAAATATTACAATAAAATTAAATGAAAATTATCTGACTACACGAAGTCTAGAAAAAATTGTTAGATATGAGTTTCTATGAACAGAGTAGAAAATATCTGGGATTTTGTGAAAATATTTAACTCTATTTTGTTACAATTTTTAAACTACTTGAATTTATTTTACTTTCGTTCTAGAATTACTTCCGAAAGCAATCGAAAATGAATGCGAAAAATGTACAACAGAGCAAGAAGCCACAGCCAAAAAAGTTTCTTTCCACATCATAGATAATCTACCAGATATGTGGAAACAATTAGAAAGTAAATATGATCCATCAGGAAATTACAAAAAGAAGATGTGCGAAAAAATGAAGAATAATGGAGAAGACACCAAGAACGCTTGTTAAAAATATTATTTGGAGAATATATTTAATTGCCATAAAATTAATATAGTTATTATTTTAATTGTTATTAATATACATTTAGAATAATAAAGAAGTAATTTTAGCCATTATAAAATAATTGTTGTTTAAAAATTACATTTTTAACATTTATTTGTTTTATATACCTACATATTTTGACTTATTTGTTAACTTGAAGTATTTTAATTATTTAAAATTTATTATTTATATTTATTTCATAAGAAATTTTATTGAAATACTTATTTATAATTTATTAGTAATATTTTTCTAGTACAGTAGAATTATTGAAACACAAGCATTTCCTCGTTTTGTCTGCTTTGTTAAGTAATAAAACTTTTAAAAAAATTTTCTAATTCTTCGAAAATTTGGAAAAATTTTACTTTCTTACATTTATACAACGTAGAAGAGAATCTATGGTACGTTTTATGAAATATTTATGAGAACAGGAATATGCAAGAATATAAGTGAATGCAAATAAATATCGAAATATAAGCAGAAACCATTAATATAAGATTTATAAAAAGCCAATGAAACTTTCTTCGTTCCATTGGTTACTAGCATGAGAGATATTTATATGTATATATTATATCTATTAAATATTGTAACTGTAGAAAGAAAATACATATATCTTTCGTCGCTTATCTTTCCTAAAGATTTAAAATTTTAATTAGCAAAAGAGAATAAATTTGTAAACAGCTTTCTTCTCTAGGAATAATAATTGTTGTTCTAGTTTTTATAAATGTTGAATATTTGAATAACAACATAGGCCTAATTCAATTTCTGTAAATAAACTACAGTAAAGAATAGAAATGTTATAATTATCATATTGTTATTTTAAGCTAACACGAGTTTTATTAGAAGCGGTCTTGAAAATCGCGCAAATGTGTGAGTTTTACATGTAGCGTTTGCAATAAGAAATTTTCATACATTGTTTTCTATTTCGCATTAATTTGTATTTATTTATTTTTTTAATTTGTAACATAAACAATGAATAACATATAGAAATTCTATCAAAAAATTTTTAATTAAAGGAATTTTTGAAAATAATCTGAAATATTTTTCTCTTTATGACATCTCCATTAACATTTCAGTCAACATTGCCAACTTTACAATAATTGAAGTTACGAAAAACAGAGCTAGAAAGTATCAGTTTATTTTGACCTAAAAATAGAGTTACAAAGTAAATCGATACGATAAGTAATTATATAACCGATTCTCCTGTTAGAAGAATTTGCTAATTTGTTAAATATGGTTTATTAGAAATATTTATATTGAAACCACACATTTTACTTAAAGGATTAATTATATCATTATTTTATTGAATTCATCCATGACTCTATTTTTATTAGTTTATTATATATATATATATTTTTTTAATAAAAAATATGTTATTTCAATTCTATTAAGGCTTTTATTATTTTGTTTTGCTTCCTTAACCACTGAAAAAATAATGCACTAAATCATAATTTTATTTATTGTTTATTATGAAATAACCGCATGATTTGTATTTCTGCGTTTAACATAGTCCCAGGGTAATAATTTTGATTAATTACAAATTTATTTATACTTTTATTTTTTATTTTATGAATAATGAGATCGAAATAAGTTAGTCCCTTGACAAACAGTGTCCTAAGGACTAATAAACCAGTCTTGCAGATGTAAATGGAATTAAAGTACATGGTTTTGTTTTTGTTTTTGTATTTTTTAATAATTCTCATAAGTTGACACATGAAGTGAATTTAAATTAAATTTAAAACGATTTCTCAGAATTTAAATGAGAATAATAATAATATTGAAGGTTTAAAAGGACTGTTTGGAAATAATGGGGTCAGTTGGAGTTGATTTCGAAGGTTTTGTAGAAACACATTCATTGGACTCAAATTTGGATTTATTTTATATTTATAAGTGTTAATTACTTATATCTAATCAATTAGCTGTTCATTGTTAACAAATATTTCAATCAATAAATTAATTTTATATTTTGAACATTCATTATAACTCTTCTGCATAAATAGTAATAGTTATTACTACTTTTATTTCATTTATTCACAATGAACATTATCATGTTTTATTTAACATCAACATTTAATTTCTAAAATTTCACTTTTGAAACCGTATTTATATTCTATATGATCCACATAAATTATTATTAATAATAACTGCCATGGTGTTACGAAGAAGTAACATAAAACTATATAATCTTTATTTACTTACGTCATGGTATTTCCACTTAGGGCCTCTTGCCATTTTTTCACCCCACTCGTTTTAAGGATGCATATATAACCCCGCAAGATTTCTTCAGGTATACAAGTTAATTGACCTCACCACCAGAAGAAACAAGATGCGTGGAATTGCATTAATCGCCTTGGTTTTAGTTTCTGCAACTGTAATTGCAGCGAAACCTCAAAGATACACCACAAAATACGATAACGTTGATTTGGATGAAATTTTGAAGAACAAACGTTTATTAAGAAATTACATTAATTGCTTACTAAGTAAGGGAAATTGCACACCTGATGGAGTGGAATTAAAGAGTAAGTTTATATTGTGCATTTTTAGTTTAAACCTTGGACGAGTTTGAAAATCTCGTTAATATTAATTTAACATTCAAACTGATTTTATATATGTACTCATTTCTTAGCTCGTTGACTACAAAAAAATTACATTTTGTCTATGCTCTTCTCAAGTAAAATACCATGCACTCGAAACAGCTTTAGTAATAAAATCCAAATAAATATTACGAAATTTACAAAAAAAAATCTCTCTAATTTTAAAATGTTCAAAAAAATTGAAAATTCAAAATAACGTAAAGAGGATGTCAAATTGCCGTTCATCAAAACTTGATGAACAGGCAAGATATAGACTTTTTGTACGAAATTTTAAAAGAGTTTTAATGATTTATAACAAAAGTAAATTAGTAATAAACAAGGTTAATGTACTTAATTTAAATTATTTATAAAGGCATTATTAGAATTGATCCAACTATTTGTTTATCTGATCTGATATATATTTTTTATTGTATCCAATGTCATTATTATTATTATTAGGATCATTACCTTTGTTTCAATCAGTTGATGCTTCAAAAAGATAAAATTTAATGTTATTCGCCAGATCGTTATTGATTTCATGGGATATTAACAATTTATAAACATTTTTACATTTTCATAAAAATACAAAACAATTCATTAAATAGACAAACAAATCATAATTAACTCTCTTGAATCTAGCTAAATACTCGTTCTTGTGATTCCATACAACTTAACTAATTTTGTTTAGGATTATATCATTAAGAAAAGATATAATCGATATAGGGCAAAACAAGATTGTTTTTTTTTATCGATTAGGTTATTTTTCTTTTGATATTAAGTTTTTGAAAAGTACAAATATATATATATAAAACTCGTTTAATTTTTGTATGAATTTACTTATTTTACTAGTAGGTTAATTTGCATATTATTTTACTATAAGCAAATAATCTAGTATGTTTCAATAATTTATTCTATTTTAGAAGTCCTTCCTGATGCTATAGCTTCAGATTGTGCAAAATGTAGTGAAACTCAACGCAATGGAAGTCGCAAAGTTCTTCGCCATTTATTGCAACACGAAAAAGACAGTTGGCTTCAATTAGAAAAAATATATGATCCGACTGGTACATATAAAAAAAGACATTGCGCCGATGTATCAGATGATATACTCTTAAGTGGATGTTAGAATTTAATTTTTCCTTTGTTGTACTGAGATTTTAATAAATTATTTTTATATAAATGCATGATTTATGTTCATTTGTGCATTCTGTAAGAAAATCGTTTAAATTTAACAGAACTTAGTAAAAATGTTCGTGAATAATCGGTGCTAATCAAATCATAATGTTTTTTAAAATAACTGGGAACAGAAAAACGTTTACGAATTAGAATATAAACTATAAATGCAAGAAATCAAATCATTGACAATCAAACAATACCATCTAACTTTTTTTTTTGTAAAATTGACTATTTTCTCTCATTAGATGGTGGATTGAGGAAACATGAGTTACGTAATATTGACGACAAAATAGGGTTTCGTAATAAAATATTTTAGTTAAAAGGGTTTAGGTGTATCTATATATAAGAAAGTTATAAATAAGTTACAACTCTCATTGCTAAATTTGAACTTGTACATTTTATTTATATAAATGTTAATCTAGTTAAAATTCTTCCTACATAATAATAATTAAGAAATTTGTATTCATTTACAATTGAACCATAAACAATTAATTATAATTTGAACAAACAAAATTATAAACATGATTCATAATTTACCAAACAAATCGTTTATTATAAAAAAAAGACTTTATAATTATGTAACATATCTCATCAACTTTCCTGTTTCCAGAAAATGTTACAAATATCACATGCATCAAAGAAAAATTTTACCTTCCAGGAACAAATCGAATTTAATTTCAACATGTATGTAATAGTTATATATAATTTCTACATAAAACATGCTTTTAATTATTTCACACATTACACCCTTTTAATAGTGTTACGTTAATTACTTAACAATAAAAAAAATTAATTACCCGAATATCCAATTAAAAATGAAATGCTCCATGAATGACAATGATTAAACATACATATAGGAATAATTATATCCTGCAACACGCATCATGATAACACATGATGGTGATTACCCCCACTATATTAATTCTTACTATATATAAATGGTGGTCCAAAATATAAAAATGCATACATTACCGGGGTTTACCGATAATAAATAAGATAAGATGCGTACTATTGCTGTTTTTGCTTTGGTTGTTGTGGCTGTTGCCATTGTACATGGAAAACCAGCAGAAGAAAAATACACCAACAAGTACGATAATGTGGATTTAGACGATATTTTGAATAACAAGAGATTGCTCAAGGGTTATGTTAATTGTTTATTGAACAAGGGAACTTGCACACCAGATGGAGCAGAATTGAAACGTAAGTATATTTTCTACAAATTTTGGAAGATTTCTTTTTTTTTCTAAAAAATTATAGAGTTGCATGAAATGTTCTTTAATGCATCTGGAAAAAGGCAGACTATACATTCAATTTAATTTTTTTCGAATGTATATAATATATATGCAGGTAACTTAAAAATTAAGAATTAAATTCATGATAAAATGCAGGAATTAAGATTTCCTTAATGTTGAGCTTATCAACAGCAAAAACGATGAACAATGTTTTATTTGCAATTTCGGATAAAAAAAGCCTCCAGTAAGAGTAATTACATTAACTTCAAAATTGTTTTAAGAACATACAAACTTAAAATCGGATAATATTTTGATGTTATTTATAAATTCTATAACTTCGAGAAAACGTTTCTATAAGTAATATTTTTGTGTAAAAGAAACCATCAAAAAAGTGATTCGTATGTACTAAAAACATTATTTTGACGCTATTAATATATTGTAAAAGTAAAAGTTCTTGAATTCCTTTAAAATACTTTTTTCTAAACTTCTTGAATTTCCATAAAATTTAACAATACAAGCAATTTGGAAACGTTTATGTGTTTTCTTTCTCCTTAGTTCAATTATATATTATAAATTAATAATTCAAAAACACACGTATAACCCCAAAACAGTTTTTGTCATTATTATTATTTTGTTGAACTATAAAAAAATGCGAGTTGCAATATTTTCTAAAATTGAAATTTGCTGTTTTCCTTGACTGTTGTACGTAAAATGATTATATAATTACGTAGCAAATTAAGTTATACTAATTTTCATTTAATTATAAATAATATAATAATTAACATTATAAAACTTGGGAAATTATAAAAATATCTAATATATCATTTTGAGTATTTGATTTGCGTATTTGAAATTATATAAATACATTTTCTTTATTATTTAATTATTTTTTTAGTATATTGTCTTAATAAATCTTCAAAAATTTTTAAAACTTCTATTTTTGATTGATTATAAATTTTCTGACATGTCTGTGATAAAATGAAAACTTATAGGAAAATATATAGGTACATCTCAATTTTCCTTTCTACTTCTCATTTGATATTCTTGTAATTTGAATTCATTCATAGGTTCATTTTTGCTCCAAATTAAACTCTAAATATGAGTAGTTTCTCTAAAATTCCCAAATAATTTTAATTCATTATAACTATAACATAAACAATTTTTAATGCAAAAAAAATTCAGATATAGTTAATTTTATAAAAGTTTCACCTAAATCTCCAAAAAATTTTTTTTTTCCTTATGAGTATCGCATGGAAATGGGAAAATATTTTGTACATATCTTAAAAATAAAAAAGTATTGATTGTTTGAGAAAATTTAACTTCTTATAAAATTCATGAAATTCTTATTAATCTTAATTAACATTCGTTACAATCATTTAAAAAATAAAAATATTACGCCATTCTATTGGTTCCAAAAATAAAAATCATTGAAAACAAAAACAACAAATTTCACAATTTATAGTGTAATATCCACTTTTCATAAATTAAAAAGTAACAGTGATTAACTAACTTACAAGTAAATATATAGTATTTCAACAACAATAAGCAGTTGAAGGTAATTACAAGTTGTAGTAAAAAATTCAATTGACATTTATTATATTCTTGAACAAGGTTAAATTAAACCACATTTCAATTATTTACAAAGTTACTAAATTAAGTGAAAAGATTAAACGCAAAAAAAATAAAAAATATTTTGTACACAGAGCATTATAAGTGACTCTGAATTTAACTGATATTTTCTCATTCGATAACTGTGAAAGATAGAGACTTGTAGTAGTTTTTGAGTAAATTTCTGTTATGAACTAAAGGGATGGAGGACCATTTATATTTCACATTAATTAAAATTTACTAAATCTGTTGCAAGAATCAAATGTCATGTCAAATAACATAACTATGGTTGCTTATTTTTAAAATTACCTCACGATTTGTAGTTTAATAAAAAAATTTAAATATTTTTTTCGTAGTAACATACTTACAGGACATACCAAACAATTTTAATTGCACGTCATATATGGCGTCATTAAACAAAATTAGGTGAACCAACACAACTGCACTTCCGGTGCGAAATTATAACATTGAAATTTAAATCTCGCGCGTATTTCAATATTGGCAGCAACGACGAAAAATATACGGTATTGTACTAAATTTGACACCTCGAATTAATTGATATAAAAATTCTGAAATTATCTGTTAATTGGTAATTAATTAAATGTTTGACGTTTCATAAATAAGGAGAAATATTACAAGCTGACGACATTGCATGGATGAGACGTCACATAGTAGTGATGACGTGCAATTAAATTTGTTTGGTATCGCCTGTATGTATATACTCGTACATCCCTTAACATTAGATAGTGTATTTATTATATAAAGGTTTTAAAACGTGTTTTAACATTATTTTCGTTTTCTTTCTGGTTACGCATGGTTAATTCCGTTAATTCAGTCGATACTATACCACCGAAAAGAAAAAATATATCTAAATTTATTTATGTGGTATAAAAATCTTGTAATTTGTAATCACTCTAATTTGAAAATGTCGATAATTCATATTTATCCTTCGGTTGAGATACGAATTATCGAGATTCCACTGTATATTAATTTTAAGGTTCTGAAGGTTATAGTAATCAAGAGAACTACGAACTGGTAAAGAATTCAAAATTAAGAAGTAGCGTTTATTTCCAAATTTTATTGTTGAAAATGTCACAATTATTAATAAATTAAAAGTCAATATAAATGCAAAAATTATTATAAATAAAAAAAAGAACAGATTATTAATTTATTTCACATCAACAATTTGTGTAACTGATCTGAATAAATAATAGAAATAACCTTAGCACATTTTCTTCCGTAATTGCAAAAGCAAATATTTTTTAATTTTGCTGTCTTAATAAATTATACAAACAGGAAGAACACATTCAAATATTCCGTGATGTCTCCCTAATTATAATTGCTTTATTATGCAAAACAAATTGTTTATTTCAATTTTAAATAATATAAACAATTATCAGATTGTTCATTCAATTGAAAATAAGTTAAATGAATGAACAAACCATTAAAAAATAAAACAACAATAAATTAAGAAAACCTTTCTTTTCCCTTCATTTTTTAAGGAGTAAAATTCATAAAGATCAAAGTAGTGAATGTCATTTTCTTTTTGAATAACTAAATATATTGGGTAAGTCAAAATACGAATAATCGTGAAACAATTTTAGATATAAGAACGCATAATTTAAAATTTTATCTGAATTTAAGATGTTTTAAGTTATAGAAGAGTCAGTACAGGTTAATGATTCCATCCAAGAAATATATATGTAATTACTTAGTATTATTCAAAAACTAATTCTTATTTTAATTTAATTGCATTTTCAATTAATAATAAACAGTAAAATAGTGAATTGTCTAAAAAATAATGTTAATGGTATTTGTTTACAAATTTTGACAGAAATAGACCGCCATTATATTTATTAATAAGTAATGTCAACACAGTTGGTAACTTTTTGCCGGCCTATCGATGAGGTCTAAAAAATAATTTTAAATACAATTCTAACAAAGTTTTATTATTTTCATATTTCATTACAATTATCTCTACTTTTGTTTTAGGTGTCCTTCCTGAAGCTTTAGATACGGAATGTGAGAAATGTAACGATAAACAAAAAGAAGGTAGCAAGAAAGTATTGAAACACCTTCTCGAGAAAGAACCAGAAATTTGGAAGGAACTTGAACAAAAATATGATCCCAATGGCGATTATAAGAAGAAATATTGTGCACGCGCGAAAGAAGAAAATATTGATGTTTCAAAAGCATGCGAATAAATATTATTAAACATGTTTAACTTAAATAAAATTTTATAGAAAGACCCATAAATATCAAGTGATGTTAATAAAATACTAAACATATCCAAATTGATTATGTAAATAAATGAAAAAGCAGTAATAAAAGTAATATATACTAATTTTAAATGTTTATTTTATTCGAATGTATGATCCCTGTACAATTTTTAGACTTTCTTTGAATTTCACGTTGAATGAATTGTCAATATTTGATTTTTTGTTAATGGGGACTTTCTAATGGATTGATTTTATCAATTCTTTCAAAATTATTATGTGGCATAAATAAAAAGCAAACATCTAAACTTTGATAAGGTAAAATTTTTTAACACTTTTTATAACATATTCTTCATATAATTCACAACAAATTGGTTAAATAATAAGATAAAGGAAATGTTGGCTAGTTTCTCCTCATTTTAAGACATTATTAATTCACTGAAAATTTTCAAAGAAGGGATTGCTGTAACCCTTTAGCGCTACCCCCTCACCTCATACATAATGGATTTTATTATATTACTGGCAATATTATCAGTTATGAAAGCAGGTTCGAAGTGTAAACACTGAACGTGAAGAAATTCCAATAATGACAAGTTGACAATTTAACCTAAAATTTCGTCTTCCCAATTAAAATTAATAGATCAAGAACGTTTCTTTCCAAACTCGATAATATTTAAATCCAAGCATGCTATGCAAACAATGTTATTAAACAAACATTTTAAATTGAATGACAATTTATTTTTGGAAAGTTGCGTCCAAAATGTTGTCATGTGCATCGAAAATAAATTTTTAAAATGGCTGGATAAAATAAAAATATAAGCCCAAAATATCACAATTTGGAACTTCAGTAAAGCCATAGTTAGGATTATTAAAAGGGTAATATAGTGAGACAAAAATGCACAAAATTAAAAAGTATAATTTTTCATAAAATTATTATTAAAGTATAAATATGAAGACACTATCGCAGAAACTCATTGTTGCCGCACAGGCTCAATGGTATAGAAAATCGAACGTTTCCGCTAGAAGATCACATTTAATCAGTCTGGTAATATTTTTCGAATAAAAAATGACAAATTGAATGGACGCGAAATTAGAATTAGTTTTAAATTTGGTATTGTGGACAAAATACTGTTATTTTCAAAACGAGATGAGGCATTGCTTATGAAACCCATCCAATGTACTTACTACAATTATACATCTGGAGCACCCAACCGAACCAGTATCATTTAGAAGATTTGTAATTCATGTTAGGAAAATTTCATTTTTAATTTGAGATGGCGAAAAATTGTGAGAGATCTTGAATGGATATTTTGAAGAAAATATGTGATGAAGCAGTTGGAAGCATATGAAATGTGGAAGAGAGACGTAAACAGCAGTAAAAGAAGTTCCGATTAGGAGAGGAGATGACGCAATAAAATTCCTATGTAATTTCCAAAACAACTTAGTTTTATAACAAAAAAATCAATTAAACTGCTAAAATATTGCTTCCTTTTGGGGGCTCGTTGTTACCCTCCCGCTTTTGCTCATCCTCTTCCAAATTTTTCTGATGTTCTGGATCATCTTTGGACATTAACTTTTCTTCCTCCTGACAAAAAAGAGCAGTTTCTGCACGATCATTTTACATATATTTGAAGAAAGCCTGACGATTTTCATTTGCTTTTAATTTCCCTTTAGACAACCGAAAAAGTTTTACTTTCTCAATATAATAAAACACCATAATCGTCAATAAAGTTAATTCTTCCATTACATCTATCAAAACTTCTTTAACGGGAATATTGAAGCTAAACATCAAAACTTTATTGACTTAAGATACTTTAACTGTACTTTTAATCTTCATTGTCTTAGGGTCCGAATATTGGTGCGAAAGGATATAATCGATCAATTCTCAATATTTATTAAATTTTTTTATAATCTTTAATCCAACATTGGAGGAGAAATTTCTGCATTCTCAGTTATTACTTGGAAATCTGATGAAAGGTTATATGTTTCCACTGTTTCATGTTCAGAGAAGTAATATCTTATATCACTCATTTCTTTTGATAAATATTTAGCAGTTTAATTAAAAAAGAAATGAAACGCTAAGAAAAATTGCTATTAATTAAATGATGTTGGTCAAGGAGGGACATTCTTACAAAAAGGAACTTAACATTGCGGTTAACTATTGCATAAATTTAATTGTTTCATTTTTATTAATTACTCATTACTGTTTAATTCAGAAAAAAACATTATTTTATTATGTTTACAATTTAAAAGTGAAAAATTATTTACCTACTTCAAATTTGAGGTTTAATTAATAATTATAAATTATTTGTTGGGAGGAGAAATAATTACCTATGCATAATAATGCAGAAATAGTATTTAAAATCTGAATAAAAAGATAAAATATAATTATCTTTCAGATTTAATCTAATTGCAATGAAACTATTATAAAACGATTAAAATGATTCCATGTGTAAATATATAATTATGAGTATTGCAAACATGTATAATAATTTTGCGGAAGCATCTTTAATAAAAATTTTTTATTAATGGTTTGTTTTTCAATTTTTTTTTTTTTTTGTTATTTAATCAACGAGAAGGTTTATGAGATTTGATTTTTCTGTATGTTCATTTTCACCGAACAAATTTGTTCGGTATCTGAATTCGTTCTGTGTGTCTGTAGCTTTTTTGTGTTTGTGAATTTTAAGATTCTGACTTCAAATTCTGATATAGCATCAAAAAATAAGCTTAGGGTTTGATGGATCAAAATGGTGTCCAAAATGTGACACTTTTTTAAAATTTTGCGCCATTAATTTGTTTTGTCAAAAATAATGAAGTTGAAATATTTCAATGCAGGTTATGTTAACCGTCAACGACCCAATAACACGGTAATGAACCTTGTTGTAGTAATGTACCAACCTATAATTATAAAATGAATACCGTAACCATTTTAATATAATTTACTTTTGATTTGTTCGGTCTATGCGAATGCTAGAAGAGCATCATCAACTGGTTGAATATACTTCTGTAATAATAAATCAATTATTATAAAATATGATGCAGATAATTGAATGAAGATCGATTATGAATAAGATCTAAATATTTTATGTTTATGGATTGAAGCAAATATTACAAATGATAAAAAATATGTACATTTCGCATCTATATACAAATTCTTATTAACTTCTATGTATAATTATATATATTTTAATTGACGCAATACACCTCTCTTCTCTACTTATTTAATTATTTATTTTAAAACTCGTAAAAATAATTCCTCGAATACATTAGATGACACTAAATTATTAATTAAATGATATGTCAAATATTTACATCTGAAATAAGGAGTCAGTACTTAATTTTCTATAAGTACATGCATAAAAGTATATTAAGCAATAAATAGTATGGAAAGTACAATCTCGTCCTTGTCCCTTTTATGTAACTAATAACGATTTCCATCAGTGCTCACCCCATTATCCACAATGTGCAAGGCAAATTGAGTTGTTCTTATTGGTTTGCTGATTTCTTTAATAAAATAATTATTCATGTGAAATGACTAATTAAGAGTAAAGAGAATTGTAATTATATAAGATGAATTGATGTGTTATTGCATGGATATTGTAAAATTATTATAACTCTGCATATTATTATATGTTTTCAAGGTAGATGGTGATTCAATGAAAACATTAGGTGTGAAAAATATATAGAATAATATTTTCATACAATATTAACATCAATTCAATTTAATCAGCTAATTAATGTTATACATAAGTATATTTTGTGTTAGATTTTTATTTTAAAAAATCAAGACTCATTTGTCAATTTCAGATAACAAACGAGTTCTCTTCAGAAAATATGAATTTCATTTTTTTTTTACTTTATTATTAATTTTACTGATTATTGGTAATTGTACCCTTCAAAGAATTCCATTTTCTTATTCACAGCGGCATTTTCAATTCGCGAAGCAGTTCTAAAAAGTTTCATTTAAATGCCCTTTAGGTCTTTAATGAATTTGCTTTGATGTCACCAATAGTCTGAAAACTGCGCCTTTCAGGCAAGGAAAAATCGCAAGGTATGGCGATTAAGCATCAAAAAGCATCAATTCAATAAAGTCGAAAAAGTAAGCATTACTAAATATCTTCGTTGGCGCGTAATTCAAAATGTTCGGTAATTTTCTGAACAGACCTGAAACAGTAAGAATACTTTTTATATCCAATTGTTTCGTCAATTATCCTCCAAACCTTTCAACAAAAGTTGTTAAGCTGTTTTACTTTTTATGTTCCGCTTTTAAATTTTTGGAAAGGTTTATACAGAATTTTGTTGGTACGAATATTATTATTAATAAATTTTAAAGAAAAATTGTAAAAGCTGGAAAAATCCAGCAAAAACGGATATATCCAATGTTATACCCGTTTAAACTAAATTTTTATGAATATAAAATATTTGGTTTTGATGTCCTGCTGTTAAATGATGAACTATCAATTCAATACATTTTCAAAATCTCACTTAATAAATTTTGCTACCGAACTACTAGATTTTTCTATTATTAAATATAATTTTACATAATAAAAATTATAGGCAAATATTATAACAAAATTTCAAACATTGAGAAATAGGAACTCACTTTGATTTAGTTTATTGCACCAAAATTATATCTACATGTGATTAAATAAAAGATCAAACATGCAACAAAAATTAAAATTAAAGTATTACAATAGCACTTTTACTAACGAAGTAATTTGTCAATTAAATATATAATATAGCTACAACTTTCTTAATTTAGTTTAAAAATAAATAAGATTTAATTAAAAATATATAAAAAAATATAAAACGGTAAAAAAATTTACCATTAGTTAAATTATTTTAGTCAAGAAGAGACAATAGTAACATCAATTTCTCCCCTAGAAGTGTCATAATTTATAGAATATTTTGAGGTTGACAAAAACAAATCATTTTTATTGTTCGTGATATAATCAAAACAAATATCCCGCGACCACTTTTGTATATTCTAATATTTTTCTCTCAATTGATGTTGCCATTAAAAAAATATCCTCTATTTTTAAGCAACATCAATTTCGCATAAAAATCGGAAAAAGTATTTTTGAATATACAAAAGTGCTCTTGTGATATTATTACTGAAAATAAAAATTATTTATTATGAAAAAAGAGAGACCTAATTACCTGCTCTATTTAATAGTAGATTACGTAAATTCATTTGGGAACAATTTTCAGACATTCATTCCCTACGGTCTTTTGTGTTTCAATACTAATTTTATTAATATCTAATATCTATTCCCAAATTAGTTTTATAATAAATTATTTTGTAGTCACTCGCCTCCTGGGAAATATATAAAATGATAAGTTACAAGACTATAATGATTTTAATACTAAAACTTCAAATTTAATTATAAATAAAAGAAAAAATTTCAATGTAGAAAGTTAATAGATATTCCTAATTATATCCATTTCTCATTATTTTAAGGAAAAACAGGTTCAATTAGGCCATCAGATACTCATAAAACATAATTAATATTTTTTGCAATTTGCAGTAGTTAAATTAATTTATTAGTAATAAATTAAAGTAAATTATAATTAATATAAACAGATATTTCTTGTTGTATCTTAAATGTGTAGAATATATTCATTTTTAATAAATTTAACAAAAAAAAAAATAATAATGCAAAAATATTTACCACAGAAAATCGTGCAATTTTTGTCATAAAACACACTTACCCACACCAAATTTTAAGAAAACATTACAATAGAAAAGTGTAAATATGACGCACTTGTATCCCACTCTAATAACCAATTATTAGTATAAATACATCGCAAATCCAACAAGAAATTTATACAACTTCAAGTAACATTGAAGAAGTAAGATTAGATAAAAAAAATGAAAGGTCTTGCAGTTTTTGCCTTCATTGGAGTAGTTGCTGCTGTTGCAGTAGCCAGGCCAGACGAAAAATACACCACCAAATATGATAATGTCGATTTGCAAGAAATATTGAAGAATAAGAGATTACTCAAAAATTATGTTAATTGTTTATTGGAAAAGGGAAATTGCAGTCCAGATGGCGCAGAATTAAAAAGTAAGTAAAACAAATTTCATTTAAAAAAATTAAGTTCTTTTACATTTGGACGAAATATTTTTATAAAACATCCTTGATTTTTTGCCTGATATTTGTTTTTCATTATCACATATAGTTAATAGTTTTGATATGCAAAGGTCAATTTTAAAACATGTTATTTGTATTCAATTATAAAATTGCATTACTTTATTATATTAACTATAAGGGATAGTTTCTATTAATTTTTTTTTTAAATTTTTACAAAAAAATATTTTCTTTTCTATTTTTTTTCTCGAACTATATAATATTCGTCGCTTTTGCTTCATAAGCATTTATCATTCTTCACGTAATAATCAATTCTAAGATTTATTAGTCTTTTATAATTTTTGTCAAAAGTACATTTCTATAAAATCTTTGTTAAAGTACTAGAAAATAATATATTGAAAAATAAGATATAAATTCAACTATTTGAACAATTTTTCCTTCGTCGGTGCTAACATGTTCCATTAGGGCTTTTCCAATATTGTTATCATTTCAATTAATTATAAAAAAATATATTTTTCTCCGCAATATAGTACGACTTAAATGCAGAAACCTATTATCTAGTATTCATAATAATGGAATATTAGAACAAAGAAAAGCGACAATTCGGATATGCAGTCATACGGTTTTCCATTATTAAATTGACAAAATCTATACTGATTATATTGTTGGAAAACAAGTAGCAAGGATGAATCATTATTCTTTGGAATACCAATAAAATGTTATACAAAACAAAAATATTTTCTTTATGTATTAAAATTTTTACCAAGTATAAAAAATTAACGGGCAGTAAGGTCAAGTATTTAAAATAAAATTGCAATGAATTTTGATTCAACATTAGCAACATATTTAAGAAAATTGAAACGAAGAGGAAAACAAAAATAAAAATCCACTCGGTGTATTTCTTTAAAGCAAAACTCATCGAGATATTCACAAAAAGAAAAAGATTCTAAAAAAAACCAATTTCTGCAAATTAAACTAAAAAGATCCATTTCCTAATCACCTCAAGAAAGAAAATAAAATTTGAAATCTTGATATAAATTTTGTTCATCTATTGATGTTTTTCTAGTTCTAACTAAATCGTTATTATTTCGCAACCTCTACTCACTCTTAAAAAAACCCATAAATTATTTTAATAGTGTCTTCAAAAAATTTAACTATATGCATTTTTATATACTTAATTTAATTTAATATCATTTAAAATTACGTAATGGCTAAAACGAATAAATTCCCCAATTCCAAATTAACAATTCATTCAATTGCATCCATAAAATCTATAATTTTAAATCACTACCCATATATCTAATATGATTACATTGATTACATATACGCTACCTTGAAAGCTGATTCAAATGCCTTTGCATTAAATAAATTATTCACTTAAAAGCACTTATCTACACACTGATTCTAATTAACAAGGAATAATAATTAAAGACTTGTTTATATTCTTCAAGGAAAATGAAATGTAATTAAATTGTTTTCTCTTTTCCTCATTACAGAAGTCTTACCTGATGCAATTGAAACTGAATGTTCAAAATGCAGTGAAAAACAAAAGGATGGAAGCCGTACTGTTCTTCGTCATTTGATTGATCATGAACCTGAAATGTATGCTGAATTGGAAAAGAAATATGATCCAAAAGGTGAATACAAGAGGAAATACCGTGAGCAAGTCGATAAGGAAGGAATCAAATTGCCCGCGTAATTTGTCTATTAATAATTTTTTGTTAATATTTTTTTAAAGCCAAAAAATTGTATATTTTCTTATAAATAAATTAAATTTTCATTATTAGAAAAGGGTTATTTAATTATATTCTTCCTTATTTCAACGATCAAATCGCACCTCCAGAAGAATAGTGCCGTAACTTCCAAAAATACAATCTTAAGTTTTACATGATTTTTGTATGTTTTCCTGCTTCCTGATGTACTGTGAGTTCTTTTCTTCTACCAGATAATGACAACATATCATATATCATAAATAGGAGTTTCTAATTGCAACCACTGGATAGATTTAATTGAGTTTAGAAAGACAAAAAATTTAAGAAGCAATCAATTGTATAAAAAATAATTGTGGAATTGCTGAGAAGCAATTGCATTAGTCATTTAATCATAAATTTATGAGATTAAAAACTTTTATGATATAGCTTCTAGTTTTTGCAGAATATAATCATGTTACAAAGTTTCCGGAAAAGAATAATATCACTTTATCGCTAAAAGTCATTAAGCACATTTTCTACCTTCATTTTTATTTCCAGTTTAAAATACCGTAGTGCTTGTTTTAAATGTATTTATCGACGAGAAAACTTCTGAACTGCATCAGAAGACTCTAATGCTCAAAGGCAGACAAGTAGTTTTTCAATAAGTTATTAAACTTTTGATTTTACAAAAGAAAAGCGAGCGAAGATACTTATATTAGCAAATATAATTTAGGGATTAAAATGAAACTATTGAGAATGGCAACTTAGTTGCCCAAAAATATATATTTTGTAATTTAAAAATATAAAAGCGAAGGAATCAACAACTCTTGTTCCACTTTAATTAAATTTACATTCACGACTCCAAAAACAATAATTGTGTTATTTTGTAATTTAACGGCTTTTAGCAATAAACTAACGATATGATTTATAGAACTGGAAGCATAAGAGAAATGGTAAAGTACTAGACAAAACGTCATACCATATCATATCATTTAACCAGAATTGGTGAGAAGCCAAAGAACTTCTGCTAGCAGAATTAAACAATAACTTTAATTCAATTATAAACTTTATTACAAAATTTTATTAGTTAACTACATTGAAATTTCAACTAATTATTCAAATACATATTCATTTATATTATTTATATTATTGATCTAAATGCATTGATTGACTACAACATTTTGCAAATACTTGTACTTCAAACTCTTTAAAATCTATATTATATAAATATTCAAATATACAGGGTGCTACAAATTCGAGTATATGCATGGGGATCTCGGAAACCGTAAGAAATACACCAACGTTTAAATTGAGGCAAAGTTGCATAATTGAATTCGGAATAAAATATCGTCAAGAAATTCGAAAAATTTCGACTACTTCCGGAGATATCCGGGAAAAACCGAAAATTTGTAAATTTTTTTAAACTTTTTTCTGACTTTATTTGAAAGAAAAATCTTTAAAATTTATATAAAGTTCTATTGAGCAGTCTACAATGGTACAAACTTTTTTACTTCAGCATATATTCACTCTCTCTCCCTCTTTGCAGTCCAAATTGCTTTATTTTCATTGTGTCATTGTCTTCAATAGACAAGATAAAGACACATAATACATAGGTACTTTCTTAGTACTACAACATGTGAGAATATAATGTTGATAAGACAAAGATACAATGAAAATCGCGCAACTTAGAACTGTAAAGCAATGAAAATATAAATAACAATGTCTCTAGTGTTTACTTGCCATGACGTGTGAATAGTCTACATGTTTATATTATTGATTATTTTTAGCGTCCACACAACATGGCAGTTATACACCTGTGACAAATATTGACCAACTACACCACTCATCTAATTACGGCTTAAGAGATTTAGAACTATTTGGATTAAGTGTCTGTACTCCGTATCTTTTTTGAAATTTTTAGCAAACATATTTGGTAATACGGGAGGAGTACTATGTTCAGCATTCACAACCAACCACATGAATATAAAAAGTTTATTTAGTGCAATATACTTAATATTAGTACCAGTAAGTATTAATTACGTTCACTACATATTGTTCGTATTTTATTTTACTTAAAAACTTTCAATTAATTAAACTGAAGGAAAGGCGATAAGCGAAAAAGTCATTTGAATAAAAGTTAACGTATTGTAAATTGAAATTGGCTACAATTATTTAATTATTAACATTTTTAATAAAATTGTTCCGTTTTCGGTTTAATTTTAACTTTCAATTCAACAAAACAGATAATAATTGAAATCATCAATCCAAGAAACAATAATAAAAATCCACCTTGCATTTTAGATAAAGTTAAGGGCTTATTTCCAACACTTGAATCTATTTGTACACTTTTAAAATTTTTAATCAACTTTAAAGCCTCAAAATCTTCCAATAAAGCTTGATTGTACCAATAACTTATCAAACCATTTTCTCTAAATTGCTTAATTTTTTTATTAAAATGTTCAACATAAGGGGAATTCTTATGAAATAAAACAGTCGCATAACCAAAATAAAATGACTTCAACAATCTCAAATGAGTTTTGTGATAATCGGATAAATCATAATTGTTTGCAATGAACTTACTTCCAATCCATTCTGCTGGAATACAAACACGTTTGGGTAATTCTCCTGTGTAATTAGAATGAATGTTATTTCCTATTTTAAGTAAACTGACATCTGAAGAGGTTTCAAGTTGTCTTTTAACTAAAGTAGTAACTTCGTAACAAGGAATGTCAGATTGGGCTAATTCTTCATAGGAATCAATTTTCTTATAATATCTCCTTACAACCAAAGAAGAGTTAAATCCAGATATGTAAGCGGTGTTTATTAGAACAGAAATCATGCTCCAAGTTACAATGAGGATTCGCATAATTTTCCATTTTGGAGCTGGAATTGATTGTAGGGTTAAAATTGCTAAAGATTTATAGAAATTTTCTAGGTACGAAGTCGTTTTATTTTTTGGTCCTACTTTATTCAACAAATAGGCACAAAAAGAAATTCCAAACAGAAGAAATAAGATTAAAAACCATGTTCTTCCTCTTAACATTTGAAAGACAAATGTTTCATCCGGTAGATATTTAGGTTTGGGAACGAGTAGTCCTGATTTTAACTCCAAATACGGAAATGAAAAATCGTATTTTTCTAAATCATACCACCAATAACCGCATATAGTCGCATTTCCAAGATTTGCTAGTACACTAGTTGATGTTATTTTCCAATTTCTCCTTTTTGTGACAATAAGCCTTAAGGGCCAGTTTTCTGTTATCTCATTGAGTAAACTAATTTCAAATCCTTTATGTTTACCATCTGGTTTAATATAAACATAAGGAACGTAATGAAAGGTAAAAACTGTAAAATTTCCATTCCCAAAATATGGAATCCATTCTTTAAATTCAAAATTTCGAGTATTAATAAAGCCAAAATTAGAATCGAAAATTAATTTATTTTCCAAAAATAAATCAAAACCTACCGGATAGGATAAATTCCATAGAGGCAAAAATTCCAGCCTAACTTTTAAAAACCAAATTTCTAAAGCATGCAATTTCCCTACCAGAATATTTTGTTCCATATTAATTTTTCCAGATGAAATTATTAAAATTCTTTTATGTGGCATAAAATTAAACATATCCTTAAATAAAATTTCGCTCATAAAATCACTCAAAATATATCCTGAAGGTAATTCAGTTGTCTCATATTTTCCATTCAACCCAGTTTTTTTAATTATTGCAAAATCAGGATTTTGGATTGAAACGTAGTCATTAGAGCCTACATAGTATATGCAATATTTATTAGGAAAAATCTTATTTAAAATTGTATCAAGTTGTTCAATTGAATTTTCAAATTTGAAGAATAATAGAACTAATGAAATTTTAAACATTACTTTCATGATATTTTAAATATTATTTGAAAAATCTGTTTATGTCGTTCATTGCTTTATTTACAAAAGATTTAGGTAGTTTATTGTGTTAAGTGAAGTAAAGATTGTAAGCAAACAAAGTTACGGTAAATATTAGAAACGATGGACATGTGTTTTTCATGCAATGACAAAACAAACAACACAAAGTTTATTAAGACACAATATCAGATAAAAATTTTACAAAAAATTTATTTTTCCGTAATTGTATTTATTAGTATAAATTGATTAAGTTAAATTTAGATTTAAATAAGCAATTTATGTTTATTCATTTTTTAAAGCTAATTAATTATAAAATGACTGTGTGCAAGTTGTGAGGGTTGTTAAAAGCATGTCACTTTTATATTGTCCGCCCAATCTATTATCATTTAAGAAAGAAAACTTTTATTTCTCAAATGGTATGCACATAAACGTATCTTTCGTCTGTGTCAATTAAATTTAGAAAAATACATTCATAATGAACATAATACGAATTATAGTTACTTATGTTTTTCATTTATCTTTTACAGGAAGAATGATTCTGAAAATAAAATTTTGTACATAGAAGTTTATTATTCACATATATGTATAATAAATATATTTTTTTAACAATGAGTTTCTAGATATAACAGAAAATAAAAAATATATATATTTTGATTTAGTACAAATAACAATTAAAAAGAAACAAATATATATTTAAACATGCAAAAATATTTTTGAATATAACTTTTTATATAAACAAAATTAAGTTTATATGTAATTTCTACTTTTGAATAAACTAGTTAACATTCTGTGAAAGAAATTTTGACATTTAATTTGATATAAGAACATCAATCTTCCTTTCTTTTTTTAATCTTTAATATATTGTCATCGGGCAAACGTTTCCATTTATTCCCAGGCCCTTCACTCGTCCTAGTTTCACGTCTAATAGGCGTGTCATTTTGTTGGGCTTGCGACAAAATTTTAAATTGTTCTATTCCTTCCTGCTGCATTTCAAAAGCCATATTATAAACCGTGTCATTAGTTTTGTTGTATATAATGGCGTTATTGAACATAAGCAGTACATCCCTTTGAAATTCAACTGTTGTACGAATTGTACCATTCTCAATATTTTTTCTGATAGTTTGGAGATCCATGGCACGTTTTATAAGATTGTGGTAGCCAGGTGCTTGTTCTTCTGTAATTGGTTTTAAAAATAACGAAGCATATTTATGAGTCGCTAAACGGCTGTATACCAACATAATGGACTTTTTCCAGTTTCTGTAATCACGGTCATCATCAAATATTAAGCTCGAACCTGGTGAATTTGGGACTGAATCCGAAGGAGTACCTGATGTTGAATATCGCCTTTTAGACCTTAAATTATTTATTTCGTCTTCTTCTGTCGAAGGACTGCTAGAAAATTCATTGTTACCCTTAATTTTTCTTGAAAGTTGAGCAGATTTTTTATCATCTTCTTTTTCTGAACTGCTTCCATTTTCTTCCTCTGTTTTGACATTTATAGCTTCTTCCACTGCTAATAAAATATCAAAATCTGATTCTTCCCTCTTTTTTGTTCTAGAGTAATCACGTTTAGCTCTATGAGATTTCTCTAATTTAATAATTTCGTTTTTAATATCATCAAAGATATCCCCAGAATATTCAGGTGTAAACCTATTTCTTTTAGAGCTGAGATCTATAGGTTCTTCACAATCTTCTTCATTTTCTATAGGCTCTTTCTCTATATTCAAATGAAATAATTCGGATGTCACTTCTGAGATACTTTCTACTTGCTGAACTTTATTTTCTTCATCTCTGTTATCTGTTTTGATTTCTTCTGTTATTTCTTCTTTAGTTTCCTCTGATTTGATAGTAGTATGTACAATATCTTCAATCTGGGATTTATCTAACTCTTTATTAATATCGTCATCTTCTATCACGAGGACTTCTACAATTTCTACACTACCAGGTACAGTTTCTGAATTTAAGGAACTTTCTTCTAAGACCTCTTTCTTAATTTCTTTATCTTCAAGCCGCGCACAAGATTTTGATACAATTTCTTTGGGAGAATGAATTTCTGATAGAGGCTGAAGTGTTTGTTGTTTATTTAATCCTGTATTTAGTTTAGCCGCAGGTTCATATACTTCTTCTTTGAATTCAAAAGGGTCGATTTGTGAAACACCTTTGCGTTTCTCAATCGGTTTATTTTCAACAGTTATGTCTACAGCTTTCTCTTTGCACAGTAACTCCTCCAGTCCATTTTCGAGGTCAGTTATTATATCATTATTTCCATCAAGTAAATGTTGCTCTGGATCTGTTACTATATCTGCATTTTCAATTAAATCTGAAATAAATACATCAACTTCTTCATTTTTAATTTCTGATAGGGGTACATCCCCGGCAAAAATCGTACTCTCAATATCCTCCGCTTTTAGATTGGGGAGGGTATCGGAAGCATCCAATAAGTCCGTTATAGGATCATTTAATGTCGCCGTGGATGCAGGTTCTTGTGAAATTGCTGTACTAACCAATTGCTGCAACCCGGGAGAAACCTGTACTGAAGCAGAAGAGTTTAATAAACTTGCTATAGTAGGATTTGTATTTGAATTAATGGTTCTTTGACTAGTGATAAATGTATGTAGTATTGAAGATGTAGTGACATTTTGGGAATGTGAAGGTGATTTTAGTAGACTAGTAAGTAGTGGTGATAAAGCAGGCTTCGACGTTTCTGGTATTGGTGTGGTAATCGCATTAACCTCTGCGTCAACAGCATCCATAAGTGAACCAATCGAATCGGATGTTTTACGTTTTTGTCCTGCAACCGGTAAAGATGAATTAACATTAACTGTCCGCCAAACACGTTCTAAAGCTTGTTTACGTAATTCACGTTCCTTTAACCACTCTATATGAGCGACCGTTTCCCTTTCCTTCTGCTGCTCTTCTTCATCTATCTGCTTGCACATCAAATCCAGCTGCTCTTCAGTGATATTACCTAAAAATTAATTATTTTTATTTTCAATCATCAGATATAATTAATACAAAAGCAAAAATATCAAACTTATACCGTAGGTAAAACATAGATATGTGCTTTCCAACCCAGGTGCTTGAAACTCCTACAGTCGAGTACTTTGAGGACTCAGACGGAAGTTTCACACAACAAATTTTCGGTAGGTGCATCAGAGCAAAGAGGAAACAAGTTGTAGCGTGTCAATGGAATAGAACTGTGACATGCTGAAGTGTTCTTGTGTACTCTAGAAAACGTAAAACGTAACGTTGAAGAGTGGCTTTTGTGTGCAGGATAAGTATATTTATTTAACGTCAAATGTCTCTGGTATTACAAAAACTAAGGTCCACGACCAGATTTTATTCATCATTGCCTTTATCACTGATTAGAATCAGTTAACCATACTTTTCTATTTTTTGCTATACTTTTCAATTATCTAGAACTTCCAACCCTTATAATTTGCTTTAAATATGCCGACCTAAGTTAATCCACTGCCTATTTTCTCTCCATTTTTTATTTAAACATGTCATCAAAATGTTTCAACTCATCTTCGCCACACATAGCTTTTTCGTTTACCCATTTTAGACCCTGGGACACTAACACTATTTTTCCTCGTGTTCTTACCGTCTGACGGTTGGACTACTTCCATAAAAATACCTAATAGGAAATTTTAGAAAACAAACTCCGTTAATTTTCATTTTTATACGAAAAGTTGTGCCATTTTATCGATTATGACTAGTAGATGACATAAAATTGAACGCTATACATTTCTAGTTGTACAATTTTTTGTTATTAACAATGTGTATAGTAAACATTTGGAAGCCATTTTCAAACGTATCGTGGAGGCTAAAGATATATCATCAAAAAAAGTTTTCCATTGCAGAGATTTTTTTCTTTTTGCTCAAAGTACCATAATTTTATACAGGCTAAAAAATGTGATATTTTGTCCCCCTTCCCCTTTAATCATATATATGTATATAGGTATATATATATATATAGATATATTTATATATTGTCTTTGTTTTTTGTATATATTTGTGTCCTGGTAGTGTTTTTTTTTCTGGGTGTGTTGT
>JAODAH020031607.1:0-10116 GCA_027574865.2 Coproporus ventriculus | reverse complement strand
TGATATCTCACTTCTACTCATTGTCATCCGAAAATTGCGTAAAACTATTAATGAAAACCGAAGAAATTTTAAAAATTTTATTATTCAGTCTCTTTCTAACACTCATGATCCATTACATCTCACTTCCACTTATTGCGAGACGAAAATGCATGAAAATTTTTAATAAAAATTGAAGAAATTTCAAATTTTTTCTCATTCGACCTCTTTCTAACACATATAATCTTCTATCATTACATCTCACTTCCACTCATTTTGAATCGAAAAATTGTATAAAATAAAATAAAATATTAAAAATAAATTATTAATGAAAATATAATAATAATTAAGACATTTTTAAACATAAAATAGTTGTAAATCTGAATAAAAAAAATTCTTTTATTAGAAACTCGTAGCCTCTTTGCATTTGAATAAAATCCTCTCACCCCTTCGACCCCCCTCCCCCAATTAAAATGAAATTGCATTGTATATTTAAATTAGGCCACTCTCAAAGCACCTAATCAACATTTCTAAGTAGTATTTTGTGAGCTGTCTCTACATTTTCTACTTAGCTTTTAAACCTTTGATTACACTACACGTCCTGTTCTTATTGTAAGTTTCTTGCGTTCACTTTTGTGTCTAATTACAGAAAAGGGTGGAATGGAAATGTATTATTCAAACACGTACTGTAATAATTTTTCCGTAAAATGTAATTTAGTAAAAATATGCGTGGTGGCTGAAGATAACGTTCTCTCTGGGTAAGATAATAGGTGGATGAAATTTATGTCCCCTATGATACCACACGGTCAACATATCGTAAAGTCGACAAATCTCCTCCGGACATATCTTAAGTTCAATAATGCTTTGAGGTTAATGTTATCATAAGCTTGATACTGGTGCAGGGTTTATCTAAGCTTACGGTACTGTGTTTTATAATTTCATTTAATTCGTGCAGTAAATTTTTTATTTTATATCATCATAGTCATTTAATTATTTTCTTTATTTTTACGTAAATACAAAATGTTTCAATATGTCAATACATTTTATTTAAATCTTTTTTCCATTAAAGGATAAATATGATTTTTATTAAAATAAATTTGTTAGAATTACTTATATAACCCTCGAAAAAAAAATATTCGTATTGATTCGTAGCATTTACAAAATAATAAAACTTGTGAAAAGATCTGTTTATCTAACTCCAGTAAGTTCGAGTCCCGTGTAACTTTTTACTTACACAACTTTTCACATATTAGTGAAAACTTTTCAGTTTTCTTAAGGATTATTTTATCATAAATACATAAATACAAATATAACTAGGTAAACATGTTTTCCAATCACATTTTTAATAAAAAAAACATCTTAATTAAAGTTTTTTTTTTTAAGAAAGTGTTACGGATTCCTTTTATAAATATTTTAATTAACGAGACCCATTGTATTTAATTTATTTTACCTTATTGTGACAGAAACCTCAAAATTTATTTCATCAGACCCTTATTGTGTTAGAATAATTACATTATGATGTGAATAGTTAGTATAGTTACATTATGATAGAACACAAAAGGCGGGCTATTATTCTAAAATACAATTTGCGAATATCCCCCCCTCCCCTTTACCCCCATGCTATATAGATAATTATTTATACAACAATTTCTGTGCAATCGGTTGGAATTGTCCTTTTCATACAGTTCTAGAACTTTAATACAAAAAAAATTGTGCAGGAGGATAAGTGAATGGGATTACATTCAGTTTCGATGTTAATACTGAAATAATTGGTTTCTAATCAAATATGTATCCTGGACTGATTCTCGTAGGAAATTATTATTTATTGATTTTTGTTCGGGGACCTACCAAATAATAAAAGGGGGGAATAAGGGGAGGTGAATTTATTTAATTAGGAACTTCCCAAGATTTGTTACTTAATAAATTGTCAGTCTTGTTCGCTCCAATAAAACTTTCTTTTTGTAAGACATTAAGTCCTTCCCCTCACATCTAATTTTACTTAATTTATGTTTGTTTATAATACGCCCCAACGAAAACTTTTCACTTAATGTATGGACTTTAGGGTTAGAACACTAAAGTGTGCAAATATATTTTTTTTGTAATTTTGATTTATTAATTATTTTTTTCTCTCTAAATAAAAAATTATTATTATTTATCATCTGGAAACGGCAGAAATAACATAAGAATTGCCTGGAAATATCAAAAATCGCTTGAAAAAGCAAAAATTATCCGAAATCATCAAAAAGCACTTGAAAATCGCATTAGCAAGTTAAAAATCTTTCTCTTTCCAATTAATCAAACCACCAATCATTATATCTTCTTCCCACTCATTATAATCAGAAGATTGTATGAAGCTATTATTGAAAACAGAAGAAATTTCAAAAAATTTCTTATTCAATATCTTTCTAACGCCTACAATCCCCGATCGTTACATCTCACTTCGTCTAATTGCTAGCGCGGGCCGCCAGGGTAGCGGAAGGTCGTGAGTTCGAGACTCGCCGGGATTGGATTTTTTATCTTAGACCTGTAGAAAGTGTTTGTCTGATTAAAAAGAAAAAAAAAGTAGAAAATACGATTTTTAATATACAATAGCTCGGTAATGAATCTTGTTGTTGATGTATGCCAATCTATAAAAATAAAATGATGCTCCTAAGCATTCTCAAATGGTTATTTATATTGAAGATTTATGTATATTTTGTAGAATTTGAAATTCGCTGTATATAAAGACAAGTTGTTCGCTTTATTTTTCAATTAATTATTTTTAATTTTAAATCGTGAAGTATGGAAATTAGTTAGAGCGAGCGATTCTATTTGGTTTTCAACCGCGCTCATAATAACTTTAATTTATACAATTAAATAAAAATTGAGCGGGCGCTCCAGACAACATTGTCAAGATTAACCAGAATATGCATATTTATTAAAAACTTCTCATTTAACACAAATAAAGTGTATGCGACATGGATTATTATCCGCAATGCCGCCAATTGTATTCCATAATAATTTAATTTTCTCTTCGAGAATGAGAAAGTTTTCGGAAATGCAGACAAATTTTCTTGGGAGTATTAGTTAATGAGATAAGATAAGTGCAATAGCATAATTGAGTTTCTTTCTAACTTAAATTGGTTTATTAGTATTTAGTAACTTCTTTAGATCTTAATTTTCTATCTTCCCTTGTTCAGAAAACAAAACTTTATTTGTTATAAATCAAATATTCTAGTAGCGCGCATGTTTACATCCACATTTCATAAATCTTTTACTTTCGTACTCTCACACCAATGAAACTCCTCAAATCCACGCCAAAAGATTTAAAACATATCTTTACGTAAACATACCTATCCATAAAATGTTCTTTTGATTTATCACCCACTAAAAATTACAGATTTACTTTTAATTGATCATGTTTATGTAGAACGGGTGGGGAGATTTTCGGGTTCTGATAATTTATCATGCTCCATTCCGTGACGCACATTTATTTGAAAAATTAACTTTTATATTTACATTTAGGGCATTTCCGTGATGAAATTTCTCAAAAATTTTGCCCTAGTGATTTATTAAATAGTTCCTACTAATAAATATATTTATTGTTATTATTTTTATCTGACAAGGATTAATTTATTTCGTGGATGTGGTTAAATAATACGGATAATCTGGCTCCAACTAAACTTCTTAGAAGATATAAACATAAATTTTTAAAAGTAATATTAATTATTATTAATATGAAGTGGAACAAAATTTATTGAAAGTAAAAAAATTGGTGTTAAAAAAAATGTTCCCGGCGCTTCCACCATTTTGGAGTTTTGTGTTATCCGCTATTTAAAAGTTTTTTTATTAAATTAGTACAAATGTTTCTGCAGTTTTTTTTACTTTAATTTTACAGTTTTAAGTTTTAAATAAAATTTAATAAAAAAATGAAAATAACAAAATGATTAATAATAAAATCAGAAATTTATGTATTTACGTCGGATGTGTTAAATTTTGGGTGTAGTAATAAATCAATTTGTAGTTTGCAATTTTTGAACTTTTTAATTTGTCGGAATTTTCCGAATCGAAATAATTAATTTGAAGCACAGTTTAGTGGCATTCATACCAAATAAAATCACAGCAATAAAACAACATTTTCAATTAAACTGGTCACGCAGAGGGATTGTATTTTATTGTCACATCTTGAAATAAAATAATATCGATTCGATCGAATCGAAATCCACATAAAAAAAAATTGCACGCCTCGACGGAATTTTTATATAGAAATTCTCCTTAATAATTACTCTCGATAATCTAGAAGGTTGGCTTGGTAGAAGAAGAAAAAAATGACACACAGAAGTGTCGGAGAGGAGTTTGAATATTCAAACAAGACATTCTATTATTGGAAATTAATCAGCCGACCGGAAAAAAGAGGAGATGGGAAGTGGGCGAGATGAGAGAAGAGAAAAAAAATGAACGTGACTTCACGAAAGTTTGTACAGCGAAAATTAAAATGAAAATATCCAATTAAATATGTATATAAAGTCGAGTTGTATGATTTATTTTTCAATTAATTATTTTTAATTTTAAATTGGGAAGTATGGAAATTTTTGCTGAGCGCGCGATGCTATTTGGTTTTCAACCGCGCGCTTAATAACTTTAATTTATACAATTAAATAAAAATTCAACGGGCGTGCCAAATAACATTGTTAAGAAAGATTAACCATTATATACATCCATATTCATTGGATTTATCAACGAAACATGTTTTACTGATTTTTATTATTTGGAAAACAATATAAACAAATAAATTTCTAAAAGAGCAAGGGAAATCAAAGAAATTTTAAAAATTTTCTTATTCAATCTCTTTCTAATATATACGAACCACCATCGTTACATCTCACTTCTACTCAATACGAAACAAAAAATAAAAAAAATGTATGAAAATTAATTATTAATAAAAATCATAGCCATCTAGAGATTTTTTTTAATCAAACGAATTCTGCAGGTCTAAGATAAAAAATCCAATCCCAGTGGTCGTAAGTTCGAAACTCGCCGGGATTGGATTTTTTATCTTTACTTTAAATCGAAAATTTGGATATAAATCTCAGAAAAATAAATAAATTATTAATAATGAAAAACGTAAAAATTTTTACAAATTCTATTATTCAATCTCTTTCTAATACATACAATCTACCATAGTTACATCTCACTTTCACTCATTGCAAGACGAAAAATAGAAAAAAGATGTGTGAAAATTATTAATAAAAATTTCAATTTTTTTCTTATTCGACCTCTTTCTAACATATATGATATTCCATCGTTATATCTCACTTCCACTCATTATGAGTCAAAAAATTGTATAAAATAAATTATTATATTTTGATAAAAATTTCTTTTAGAAAATTTAATGTCATTAAAATGTTAATGCTATAAAAAATGATAAGCCCCATTATATATTTTTAGGGTGCGTGAATAATAAGCGGAATCATGTAGGGTCAATGAAACAAAAAAGGGGTTGTAAATCATATCAATGTTAAATGACGATCGTGATGAATCATCTTCGTAGAAGAGAAACAGTAACATATTGGTGTAGCTCGAAGCAGTGCGTCAGAGTATCACGGGGTTGCGACGACTCGACCACCGTGCTTGATAAATACAGCCGGTCGGGGCAATTTATTCGAGTTAGTGTGGTAATCTGCACTTCCGGTTGACTTCATCCCATCTCTCTACCCTCTCCATAGTTCCGGGAGCTGTGCACTGGACGCAGGGAGAAACGATCTCGCCAATTCTAAATGTACATAGATCCGAGATGTTGCGCTTCGGAACGCGCAGGACGCGCGCACACACACAAACAACCCCCGAAACGTGATAATAAATATAAAATTTTAATCGGCAAACTAAACGGTTCATTTTTATTCGCAGTTCCATTACAAAAGATAAAAATAATAAAGCAGTCTCTTATGATATTAAAAGCGGCATTTTTGCGATTATACCGGAATAATCGCTTATGAAAATATCAGAGGCAGAGCGTGTTATTACCCCGGGGCGGTTAACGCCGCGGTTAATGCTGTTGATTTTTGTGCGCACATGATAATCATACATTATACCAAAAACCCCTTCTTCTCGCCGCTTATTTTCGAAATATCCACTCTTTATTTATGATTCATTCAAAACAACTTTTAACACTTCAATCGTAAACATTTGCATAGGGAATTATCATACCATTATCTGCATGAAATACGCGCACAATTAAATTCATATCAAATGTGTTTATTTTTTAGTACAACTAATAAAAATATTTTTAAAGAAACACATACACTTAAATTTCTTTACAGATACACATTTAATTAATATAAAATTATTTGGGTAACCAAAATCTTTTGAAGAATTTTGAACTTTTATTTTAAATTAAAAAAAATAATAATAAAATAAGCAAATTTTCTTTTTTAATTCATCTGCAGGTTAATAATTTTAAAAATATTCTCTCATAAGAATTAATATGAACTTTTTAATTATAATTTTTTCGTATAAATTTTTTTGTTGATGTCGCGATAATATGCTGCGAAGTTCCATGCTGAGCCCCTTTTAATAAAAAGAACAAAATTTATTTGGACATGTGAATGTATGTGTGGGCGCTGCGGCATGAAAGAAAAAAGACTAACGACCAGTGGTCTCAGACTAGGCTACACAATTTTTATTAAATTCTTATTTGAAAATTTCCCTTCGTGGAAAATTAAAAGTGCTAGTTGTGTACACAATTTTAAAAACAATTGCAACTGTTGATGACGGGGATGTATTTATCATGTGGTTGCTGTAATTCCAACCACTCTTACAAAAGCGTTCTGGACGAAAACACTTTTATAAGCTTCGTTATCGCTAGAGCTCTTTATATTTTAATGTATGCAATGTAACAGGGTGGTTGTGAGTAGTTTTAATGTCTTCCGATAAGAGTTTTAGTGTGGGAGAGGAGGGAGAGGGGGATTGTAGAGCCTAGAAACATAAATATCACCCCCTTATTGTATTACAGATGTAAAAATTGTTAGTGGAAACTTTTCCAATAACAGAAAGTAAATTTCTTTTGTTTACGGATAGTATCCGCGTAATAAAGCACTTTAAATGCAGAAAAAGTAGCAAATATAAGGAGAAATGTAGTGTAAAGAACGTAAAGCACTTTTCAAATACAAAAGTAATCGCGTTTTGGGTTAGAAGGTTGGGGGGCACAGTTTTCTGATTTAAAACACACATAAGTGTCAAGACGTTCGTGCATTATGACAAGGTATGTAGGGGTTGCGGGGTGATTTGGAAACTTTCAAGTCTCCGTTTCGACCCAGTTGTCTGATTTATCTGGGAGCTGTCACCTACTGAAAACACCGGAACTACAAGTAGATCTGGGCACAGTGAGAATGCCTTCTCCACAGGAAACATATATAATTCAAAACGAAAAGAAGAGACACGTCGCAAAATATTGACAAAGTCAAAAAAAAGGAAGTGGGGAATGAGGTAGATAATCGGACGAGTACAAAACCCAGGCCAGAGTTATATTCTCTAAAGTAGCGCAATATGTTTGTCGATTCTCTAACAGCTTGTCTTATAGTTTACGTGATGTTATTACAAGGTGAGGTTGTACATCATCCTTGTCAGAGTGCTATAATATCACCGTGATGGTAACATATAAAGACGTATATACGGGGAAGCTTTTGTACACCCTCACCTCCTCCTCAACTTTCTTATTAATAAATTAGCCTTATTTCCCCTCGACCGATCAACCCGTCTGTTACACTAGAGCGAGGGCATAAATAAAACTAAATTTAACTACAGCCACGTAAATTTTCTTTAATAACATACATTAAAACTTTTTAGAGTTTGTTCCAAAGAGTTAAGCTCTACTAATTGCATGAATTAAAGCCAACTTACATTCATTGTAATTCTTTGTGACTTGCGAGAAGATTCTAACCCTGACTCACAAATTAATTTATAGTATTTCGTGACAGAGATCGCGCAGTTTGTTTTCGCATTACTTCCTTCTCTCTTCTCATCTCAAGTTATTGCCCTATAAAGTGGTACGAATACAGACTGGTGGCAGAAATATAGCGCAGAATAGACACATTCCTTATACACAGCGGTCTTCAAACTCACATTGACTAATGGAAACGTTCATTTACCAAAAACCTCATAAATAATTTTAATTTAATTAATTTTATTTCAAAATTAAAATAAATTTATATACCTGGAATTTGTAACAAACCAGAAAGTAATTTCTTTTATCTTTTATGAAGTAATGTACTCAAGTCTGGCGAATGCGCCGGGCAGTTTCAATCCTACAATTCTTTTTAGAGGTGTAGTGTTAATATATTTAATGGAATTTTTTATTACATTAAAAGTTTTGTTTATGATTCATCCTTATCAACAAATGCCCCTTTCAAGAAAATTTATTATCAATAAAAATAGAGTCAGCGAAATTTAATAGGAGATCTATAATATTCGATATATTAAATTGTGTTTACTTCTATGGAAAAATTGGTTTTATTTTTTTTGTTGTTAATTTTTTATCCTTAGGATTGTTCATTAATAATAGATGCGATAACATTCTGTCTGCAGATGCATCGAATTTTGCAGTAACCATATTTCCTCTCGGAACCTGCAATGGACGGAACATTTGCCTTAAACCATTCCCAAGAGACCATTTAGTTTCGGATGTTTATTGTTATTAAATTTGCAGTTAGTTTTAAGACGTAGTAACTTAGAGTATACACGTTTTAAATCTAACATATACTCAACATTACAATTATTCTGCATTTTATGTCTTTAAATTTAATTAAAAGAGCTTTTCTTAACGCCTTTTAACATTAGAAACAGTGACATAACAAGAATTGAAATTATAAATCTCTAACACAAGAATCTTCTTTTTTTTCTAAATTTATTCAAAAAATATTTATTTCACGGTTTATTTTAGAAATAATGAGATAAATAAAAAATATCGGAATAAAGGAATAAAATATTATTTTAATAGAACCCTTAGAGTATAAGAGGTTAATTGATAAAATGTTGTCCCTGTTTTATCCAAACAACAATAAAAATGTAACCCTCCAGCAATATACTTTTATTATTTCACACGCATAAAATTTATTTATTTTTTAATACTTTTTCCTCATACCCCAATATCTTTTTGTTTGATAGATTCCTTTATATATAGTCTAACTAAATTTGGTCACTATCGATATAAACTTGATAAATTGATGAAATCCATCAGTAAATGCCCTACTTTTCTAAAGTATACTATCACAAACTACATCAAAAGAAACTTTTTTTATATTTATCTCCTTCTTCACATCCCACCACCCACAATCCTAATAAATCAAAAAAACTCACGTAAATTAATTACTAATTAGAATATTTAATTTATCCCCAAACAAATTTGATTACATTTAAGTGTAAATTAATGAAATTACTGTACGTTCGATGATTTATATTTTATGACGTTTTACTGAGATTTGAAAGTTGTCAACAAATTTATTTAGAAAGGGAAATATTTTTGTGAATAGGAAAACAGATGGTTTAATTAATTGGGAATTAATTATAGGATTTATCGATGATAAATCAGTTTGTTTAATTTCTAATCTTATTGCACAATGAGCTGAAGACATTTCGAACGGGTCACATGTGCAACTTGTGTCCAAGATTTGGGGTTAAGACGAAAATTCATTAGGCTATAATTTAATTGTGGTTATCAGACATGAACAAACAATGTTCTGATGGTATATGTAGGAAAATTAATGCTTCATTAATAATGCATTATTGATACATATCTTGTTAAATTTCTTGGTTTAACGTAAAATTAATTTATTAGTAAGTCAATGGATATTAAGAGAAATAATTGTATGGTTAGTACCACTAACGAGCACTAATTAATAATCTAAAATTTTATTTCAATAATTTTTATTTTTTTCTGGTTTCTGGTCATATCAATGATTGATTATTGAATTAAATGAAAGTTTTTTAAAACATCTTTCTATCGCATACAATCTACCATTGTTACATCTCACTTCTATTACTATTTCTGAGATTTCAATACAAATTTTCGGTTTACATTAAAGATAGAAAATCCAATCCCGGCGAGTCTCGAACTCACGACCTTCCGCTTCCCAGGTGTCCTGCGCGCGGGGCACCTGGGAAGCG